>PVJX010043361.1:0-13706 GCA_004027295.1 Dolichotis patagonum
CAGGCTGCCGAAAGTCTGCCACACTCTCAGCTGCTCCAGAGAGGTGGGGAGTTCCTTGTTCTCCCGGCACCCCAAGTCAACCGCACTGCAGGTCCCGACATGCCAGGGTCTCTCTCCTTCGGGCTGCCAAAAGTCAGCCACACTCTCAGCTGCCCCCCAAAGGGCAGGAGTTCCTTGTTCTCCCAGCACCCCGAGTCAACTGCACTGTGCAGGTCCCAATTCACCAGGGTCTCTCTCCTTTGGGCTGTGGAAAGTCTGCCACACTCTCAGCTGCCCCCCAAAGGGCAGGAGTTCCTTGTTCTCTCGGCACCCTGAGTCAACTGCACTGTGCAGGTCCCAATGCACCAGGGTCTCTCTCCTTTGGGCTGCCGAAAGTCTGCCACACTCTCAGCTGCTCCCAGAGAGGGGTGGAGTTCCTTGTTCTCCCGGCACACCGAGTCAACCTCACGGTTCAGGTCCTGAGGCACCAGGGTCTCTCCCCTGCAGACCCCCCAAAGTCCGCCATACTCACCTGCTATTTCTTTCTGATGAATTGACCATTCCATTTCCAAAGTTCTGAAATGGCCAACAGACCACAGAAAGAATTATCTTTAGGCTCTTGTTTGAAACCAGCAGCTACAGCGATCTGCTGGCCTTGCTTCAGGTCCACTGGTGTAAGTTTTGTCTTGGTGTGCAGGATAGGCCACCTGCCCAGCATGGACCTCTCCTGGGCCAAGGGAAGTCCAGATTCTCCTCAAGGTCTAGCTGTGGGCCTGAGGAACCTGTGCAGATCCCCCAGGCCCAGCTGAGATTGGCCAGTGTCCCTGCCCTACATCCTGTATTAGCTCTTGGTAGGTAATAGATTTCTCTGAGATTTAGAGTCACTCAGCATAGCAACAGTGGTTTATCATGTCTCATTGTTATTGCACCAGAATTTGAGGCAGCCTGGGAGGCATGACTAGCTCTGCTTACCATGGTGAGGCCTCAGTTGCAGAGGAGCTTGGGCTATCACCCAAGGCCACTCAGATGTATCGAGCTTCCTTACACTGAGGCACATGGAGAGCATCAGGCAGTAACACTTCTATATCCATTATCTGGGTTGGTACAGATTCAAGGGGAGGGATGTAGAATCTAGTTCACCAAGGTGTGAGGCAGGGCTCTGAGGTCTCCCTTTGAGACCTGGGAGCTAGGGATGAGACCCCACGTGGACTTGCACTGAAATCTGTGGATGAGCTTGGTTCTTCCCCAAGACAAAATCCTTATAATTGAAATCCATGGTTTATTAAGTAATTTGGGCACAAGAAGCAATATTAGCAATCGGGAAGATAGCATAGAAAAAAATAACCTTAAAAAAGGAAACTTGTCACAACTGTCCAAACAAGCATGCTCTGTCCTGCAGGGTCCCCTTGCTGTGGCTCTGCTCAGAAGGAGGTGTCAGCCTGCTTTTGCCCTGGGAGTCTTGTAGGCATGAGATGGATCCAGGCTGCAGGATGTGGGGCTGGGGCTATTCCACATCAACAACCAAGGGTGTCATATAGTCAGAGTGCTTGATGCCGAAGGTGACAATGGGGGCACAGGGCTTGTGCAGGGTCACCTGGGAGAAGAAAAGCCATGAGGGCTTTTGGCAATGGCTTGGGCTTGGGTGCTATCCCTCTGAACCAGCACTCAGTGACTGGTGACTCAGTAGCAGTGACTGTCATGGAATTGGGACCTAGAGCCTGCTGTCAAGTGTAAAGAATGGCTCTGGTTCTCTGTGTCCAAAGGGTTGCTCTTGGGGCAAGTGTACCATCTTGAGGTCTCTGCAGATTATACCCCTTCCCCTCCTGCCCCCTTTGGCATGTCCCTGAGTCCCCTAACCCCTCTAAGGTCTGCTGTTCCCAGACCTTCTCCGGACTGTGGGCTCCTGGTCCTGGCTTGAGGGTCTTGTCGCCTGGAGGCTCTACCCGGGCGGCCATAGTGTACTGTGGAGCCTTGAACTTGGTCACCTGCACATCTGTCTGGCGGTATGCTGCAGGACCTGGGGTCTGGGAGGTGAAGATGGCACAGACAGGTTTACCTTGCCATGGCATGTGATACCAGAGGGCCAAGGGCAGGGACAGTTCCAGATCCTGAGTCCCCGGAAGGAATTCTGAAATGGCTCTGTCTCCAGTGGGGTACCTCGGGGTGTATGTGTGTGTGTGTGTGTGTGTGTGTGTGTGTGTGTGTGTGTGTCACTCTCTCCATTTCAGCCTTACTGTGGCAGTGACACTCCCAGAGTATGCCAATCCTGTGACCATGTGTATGAGGTCCCTTCTTAGTTGGGACACTGTCCTCTTGACTTGAGGGTCTGGGGCTGGCAGTAGACTAGACTTAGGACACTGATGTTGCCTTGTGTCCCAGAGGCTTTATACTGGCTGTTAACAGAGCAGGAACCTTCCTCCCCCAGATATCTCAGGGCTTAGTTTTTCTTCTTCCCCTGTGTCCTAAAGCGTCTAAAAAGTTTGGTGCCCTCTAGGTAGGCTTTATATATTCCTCTGCTTGTCCTCAGTGCTGGCACAGTCTCCCTTGCTGATATCCTGGCTCCACCTCCCTAGGCACTCAGAGGATACAGGTCACAAGGTGCCTCAGCAGGGCAGTGGTGGGCTGAGGGTCCTAGGCTTTAGGGGCTGTTTCCTGTCCGAGGCTGGGTGACCCTTGCCTTGTGCAGGTCATCGCTGAAGTTGCCCCTCTTGCTGCGGCCCTTGATGGAGAAGGAGGGCTGGGAGGCCTTACCCACAGTGTGTGGTCCCATCACCACCGGCAGCATGTATGCAGCGGGGCCTGCAGGGTAGACAGGAGCTTCAGGCCAGTGCTTGGTGGACTTCCATCTGCCATCAAGCTGTTCCTCATTTACCCCTAGGGGACCCAAACACCAGTTGTCCAGGTGACTGTGGGCTGCTGCAGACCTGGAGTGCTGTCTACCCGGAAGGTCTTGGTCCGGGCAGAGATGGAATGGCTGGGTGCTGAGTCAAATGCATGCTTAGTAGATTTCTCTGGAAAATAGTCACCTGTGGCAGAGAGAAAGGGTATGAGAATGAGGGTGCAGCCTACCCCCTCCCCAGATGAATATTCCTACCTTCCAGACACAAGCCTCTGGGCCCCAACACAGGCATGGAGTGAGTGGGTTTGGCCAGGAGTGTCCAGGATGGAAACCTGGCTTTAGGGCTGGGGGACAGGAGCCTTTTTGGAGCAGGCAGTGTGGGTTAAGGTCTGATGGTGCCCTGAGAGTAGAAAGAGGGGATAGACAAAGCACACCCCACATTGACACAGTAGGACACATAGTGGCCCCCCAGTAGGGACAGTGGGGATGATGTGGGGATAGTCCATCTTCCTGGGCTGGGAGCATGAGGGCTCTCACCCGGGCCAGGGGTCCTCATCGTCTTGGTGTGGTAGCGCCCCAGGATGGAGTAGGCAGGGCCAAGGTCCTTGCCGGTCCTTAATATCTTGGGGTTCACACTATAGCGGGGTCCTGGGGAGCAGTTCTCTGCCAGAAGCATGGGGGCCCCACGGAAGCTATAGGCTGGAGCACGCAACTTGGTGGGCGTGTGCTTCATAAAGCCTGTGGACATGGTGGCTCTGAGCAGCCTGGAACCAGGTGCCATTTTGCCCCAACTGGCAGCCTGGGATGGAGCCTTTGGGGTATCAACCCAGATGTATCCCCAATCACCCATACCCACCCCAGGCCATCCAGACCCTCTCCAGGCTGGCATTCTTATTCCCCTACCAGTCCCCCAGGCCCTTATC
The DNA here is from genome assembly GCA_004027295.1 of Dolichotis patagonum. Taxonomy (NCBI): domain Eukaryota; kingdom Metazoa; phylum Chordata; class Mammalia; order Rodentia; family Caviidae; genus Dolichotis; species Dolichotis patagonum. The sequence goes on from PVJX010043361.1 coordinate 3,742, forward strand.
TCTGACCTGTTGTGGGTGGAATCAGGTACTTGGGGCCAGGGCTGCTGTAGAGGGCCATGATGGGCCCCCGGGGCCTATGGGGCCTCCAGGTGCCCACCCACACTTCCTCTGTCATGGCTGTCTTTGTCTGTGGACAAGAAAGTTACTGTTCTGAAAGTCTTGGCTTGTCTCATCCTTGCTGCCATACCCCCACCCTGGTCTTGCTCATGTTGATAGGGCAGAGCCACAGTCTTCAGCCTCCACAGGATCTCAAGCAGTCAAGGGCAGTAGAAACTTTCCGCTTGGTGAGGTGTGCTCAGTCCTCTTTAGCTCCAAGATAAGGGATGCCAGTTGTGTTCTGTGGTCACTCTGGCTAGTAACTGGCCACCCTATCAGCTTTCAGGGGGCCTGGGTAGGCTCCTTCTACTTGAAAAATCCTGCTCATCACTTGGTAAGGATCTCTTGGAGTGGAGCTATGCAGTTGCTGGGTAAGGGGCTCAGGGCCTTACCTCCTTAGAGTAGGGCAGCTCAGAGTGGCCTGATACCCAAACTCCTTGTAGATGGTCCCCTTCCTTGGATCTCAGTACCAGGCAGTTTCCGAAAAAAGAACACAGAGAGAAAGGACTCCCTACTCCCTGAGAATTAGGGAGGGGCCCCTGAGCTCTAGAATGTGGCTTTGTGGGATGCAGGAGTTCTAGATTACAGCGAGTGTGATGGAGACAATGGCTCTGCTTAGGCTCTTATTGAGCCCCACCCTTCCCAGGGACCCACCTAATCAAAGACATCACCTTCTCTAGGGACCCTCACTCTCACTTGGGTCCCCCACCTTCTCTAGGGACCCTTACCTTCTCCACCGACTCTTCTCTTACCAGATACGGATGTTCTTTAGGGTGTCTTAGACAAGGGAGATGTATAGGGAGGAACAGGGCCCCAAACCCAGGGTGGCCCAGGAGTGAATGTGGTGATCAGTTAGCCCTGCCCTGTCAGAATCCCTGATCTTGTGAAACTGAGGCACAGGGAAGCTCTGGCTGCCAGGGATCCTGGGTTTGGAGTCAGATTGGGATGTATGTTGTGTTGAGCAGGAGCCAGGGTGGGGAGGCTGCTCCTGCTAACCTTCCTTAGACCCAGCTGGCCTACTCCACCGTGGGGCCCTTGGGTGCTTTGTTTTTCACATTATCAGGCCCTCTTAGGCTCAGGCTCCACTTGGGGCCTCTCTCCATGGGTGACTTTGAAGACAGAGGCTTCTCAAAGGCCCTGATGCTCATGTATCTTCTGCCTATTCTGTCACATGTTTCCCATGTACAGCTGTGCTCCTGAGTTGCTCACTAGCTTTCAGATTTAGCATTCCAGCATGGATTGGGTGGGGGTGTCCTTTCCCTCTGAGCCCTGGATACTTCTTTTTTTCTGAGCACTGCTCCTCTGGGGTCCTGCCACCCACACCTCTGCCCCAATGCCTCCGTGGCTCTGTGCTCCATCCTATCAGGTCTCTGAACTAGATGCCTGCCCAACTGAGAGAGTAAAAACACCCCCAGACAGATCGGTTATTCACACCTGGGGGAGCTTGGTGTTAAAGGAAGCTGGCAGCTGTCCCCACACAGCCACCTGCAAAGAGCTGGTTCCACAAAGAACCACAAGAGACATGCTGTGGCTGCCAGCCTCCCCTGTACCCAACACTGCCCTATCAGCTAACCTTAGATCCCCTACTCAGAGACCCCAAATTTTGCAGTGCCTCCATCCCCTACCTAAATTACCTGATAAAAACATGCCCTCGCCCCTTGCTCAGGGCCAACAGTCTTTTTGCCCTTGGCCTGACTGTATGTGGTGTGCAATAAAGTTATCGCTGTTTACTTCAGCCTTGCCTGCCTCAGTAGTCTTGGTCGTGCTCCGGTTTAGCCTAACATCTGGTACCTTGTGTGAAGAGGGGTTGAGGTCATCTCAAGGGTTCAACCACCCCCTCCTGGACCTTGATCAGGTCAGGATGAGACCACTATTGACATTGGGCCTCTGGCCAGCCCCTCGCCTCGACTTGCTGCTGGTTTTGATCCTCCCTTCAGGTCAGGTGAGTGACATTTTATATTCTTTGTTGTTCCTTGTATCCCTTCACCCTTGTTGATCCTCAAGACCCAGTCAAAGTTGTGCTGCAGGAAAACCCAGGCCTGGTCACACATACCCCCTTCCAGAAACCAACTGGGAGAATAAAAACACCCCCAGACAGATCATCTCCCTTGATGGCCACCCAGTCTTGGAGACATCTGGTTTTGTCACCTCAGCTGCTGTCCTCCACCTCAAGAAACTGACAGGAGATGTCTCCTCTTTTTCTTGAGTCACCCTCATTTGACTCTAGTCTTGAGTCATCATGGGTAACTTGCCTCCTTCCATTCTTGTCCCCTCCCCACTGATTTGTGTTCTGAAATCCCTCAAACTGTGTCTCCTGACCTGAAGCCAAAATGCCTGATTTACTTCTGCAGTGTGGCTTGCCCAGTCTATAAGCTGAAGAGCCAGTCCAAATGGCCAGTTAACAAGACATTTGACTTTAATTCTCCAGGATCTTGATAATTTTTATTGTAGGCTTAGTAAGTGGTTGGAAGCCCCATATGTTTGCCCTTTGCTGTCTCTCCTTTCTTTGTGCCTCCTGTAACCCCACCAAACTTCTCATTTCTATCCCCCTCACTGCTCCATCCTTGCACATTGAAAAGGGCACATGATTACATGATTACCTGCCTTGTTGAGGGACTAAAAAAGGCAGCTCACAAATCAGTCAATTAGGATAAACTCAATAAAATTAACCAGACTAAAGATAAAAATTTTGCTCAGTTTATGTCACAGCTGACAACCACCCTGACAAAGTATATGACTCTCAATCCAGAAACCTCAGAGGGACAATTGATTCTCAAAAATATGTTTTATCACCCAAGCAGACCCTGACGTTAGGGAAAAAAACTCCAAAAGAAACAGACCCTCAGACTCTACAGCAGGAATTAATCTCCCAGCTCTTTAAGGTCTATAATAACCGAGATGAGGGTGTTCACTAGCAGTACATTTCTGACCTACGATTACTTGCCTCCGCCATATGAAACCCAAAACCTAAAACCAATACTGATAAGTTCAAAGGGGCAAAAAGGAGAACTGTCCCCCCAGGACTCTGCTTCAAGTGCCAACAGTCAGGCCACTGGGCCAACAAGTGCACTAACCCTAGACCCCCTTCAAGCCATGGTCCACGTATAGGGACCCTCACTAGAAGTCAGATTGTCCCTCGGCAGTGAGGCTTGCTGCAGGAGTCCCTTCCCAGGGCATCCCACTGGACACTCTTGTCCTCTCTGATTTGATTGGGTTGGCCTCAGATGACTGAAACATCCCAAAGTTTTCAGAATTCCCCTGGACCATCACAACAGTGGAACCCAAAGTAACTCATGGTGGAAGGTAAGACTATTTCATTGTTAACTGATATGTGGGCAGCCCATTGAACCTCTCCCTCTTTCTCAGGATGGCTTAGGGTTACTGATATCTCTGTTGTGGGAACTATCCAGGCCCTCCTCTGCCAATTACAAAACCATATATTTTGTCATGCTTTCCTACTCATTACAACCTGCCTTGTTCCACTCGTTGGAATAGACATTCTAGTAAAACTGCAACTCTTAACCCAGCACCACCTCATGCCTCATGCCTCTTCTGCTCTCCCCCTCTTGCCCCTGGCCCTGATCCCCGCTTCCAATCACTTCTCCCTTCCTTAAACCCTTGTGTCTGGGATAGCTTTAGTTCTTCCATAGCCACACACCAAACTCCTAAAAAACAATCACCTGTACCTCACTCAGTACCAACACTCCCTATTTGACTTGGCTCTCAGAGGATGTACACCTGTTATCAATGATCTGTCTTCGCAGCCACAACCTTCTCACACCTGTCACCTTCCCTGTCAACACCCCCATCCTTGCTGTCAGACCAATCATACTGTATGATCCAAGACCTCTGAGCTATCAAATTGTATTCCAAATCCACACTATAGTCCCCAATCCCTACACCCTCTTGTCTTCCATACCCTCCACCATCACCCGCTACACTATCTTGGACCTCAAAGATGCTTTCTTCACCATTCTCTTACACCCAAAATCACTGAGGACCTCCTCTCTTTCCACCCCACTGCTTCTCACCTTCTCTAGTATGTTGATGACTGAACCCTCCCCCTAGATCTCAAATCTGTAAGACCTCAGTCTTTAGGCATCCTTCTACAAAACTCCCCACAAAACTTCTACTCCCCAAATGTATATGCTATAGCACCCAAATCCAGTTGCCCACTACAGTCCAACAGTTTCTTTTCTTCCTGGAAATTATAGGCTACTTCTACCTCTGGATTCCAGGCTTCTCTATACATGCCAAACTCCTGTATGAACTCACCCACGACAACCTCAGGCCACCTAGAACAAAAGGCTTTCCCTTGTGTCCTTTCAGAAACTAAAACAGGCCTTAATCTTAACCAATGCTCTGTTCCAGACCTCATTCACCCCTTCTCCCTACACACAACAGAACACAAGGGATGTCTCAGAAGTTCTGAGTCAAGGTCCAACATCCCGCTCTGTTGCCTTCCTCTCCTTCCTCTTCTACTGGACCCCACCATCAGAGGATGGCTCTCCTGCTTAAAGGCAGCAGCGGCTGCTGCACTTAGCCTCTTGGAAACCCTAAAAATTACCCTCCACGTCCTGATAACTTTATACTCTCCTCATGAGCTCCAAGCTTTCCTTACCTCCTCACATCTCCCCCAACTACTGTTAGCCCCATGACTCCTACAACTCTATGCCCTCTTCTTTAGCCCCAATTACCTTAGCCCCAGGCTCTGCCTTCAAGCCAGAAAATCCCCCAATTTTGCTACAAACAACAGATAACAACTTGAGCCCCTCTTGAGAACATGACTGCCCCTCCCTTCTGCAATTACACATGAATATTTCCCTCAACATTTCAGACCTTCTTATACCTAAGCCACAACACACTTGGCTTAGAGACCGGCTTCTACAAGCTCCTCCATTAAAGCTACAAAAGGAATACGCAATAGTTACAGCTGACACAATAATCAAACCTCAAGCTTTCCCCCCAGATACCACCTCATGAGAGGCTAAATTCAGCCCCAACCTGGGCTCTCAAAGAAAACAGCAATCAACATTTACGCACACTCAGAGTATACTTTCCACAGCCATGCAGCAATCTGGGTAGCAAGGGGATTTCTCACCACTAGGGGATCCTCTATCATCAGTTCCAACTTGATAAAGATACTGCTAAGGGCAGTGCTCCTGCCCACTCAGGCAGGGGTCATTTACTGTAAGGGACATCAAAAGCCTGCAGACCTCATAACACAAGAAAACTCCTTTGCAATCCAGACAGCAACGAGGGCTGCTGCCTCTGTAGAGACCCCCCCCCGCCCTCAGGGTCAATGTTCTCTTTTGCAGGCATCATCCCCAATTGTTCCCACAGAACAGTTACAATACCAGCCACTGCCCACTTCTGATGGATGCTTCCTTGACCAAGGAAACTATTTCCTCCCTACCTCCAAAACTCACCAGATTTTTCTTCCCTCCATGACAGCTTTCATAAAGGCTACAAACCTTTCATCTCAGCCCCCTCCTGGAGGGGAGAACAACTCTCAGACAGATCATGGCACGTTGTTTAGTCTGCTACTTAGCCTCCCCCCAAAGCTCCCTCTATCCTCCTCCTTACCCCAGTTACCAAGCCCGAAGATTCACTCTGGTCCAAGACTGGCAAATCAACCTCACACACATGACAAAAATTTAAAAATTTAGGTATCTCCTAGTCTGATAGATACTTTTCCTTGGGATGGGGAGGGCACATCTTCCAAACCAGATGGATGTTTGGCTGCTCTCCATTTTTGGGCCCCTGGTCTCAATCTTCTTACTATTGTTTGTTTGGCCTTACCTAATGAGATTTAGAACAGATTTCATCCAAGGACAAGTTCGATCTATGACAGCCAGACAACTCCTCCTGAAGACCCGCTATACCACTGTCCCATAAGAACCCCACACTGATCCATGTGGAGACCCTGCCCACCACAGCATCCAGCACAGCCTCCAGTCCAACCAGCACCCCCAGCCATTTTTCTGTTTTAGGTTGCCCGTACAGCCCTCAGTCATGCTTAAAGAGGCCTTGAGAGACTGCATTCCTACCCCCTCTCTCTCCCTTTGTAACACAACAGGCAGGAATGTCAGGTCTCTTCACTGGACCCCCACCCAACTAGGAACGAAAAAACTCCCCCAAACAGATTTGTTGTTCATACCAGGAGGAGCAAGTGTTCAACAGTAAGCTGGCAGCTGTCCCTACACAGCAAAGAGCTGGTTCCACAAAAAAGCCACAAGTCACATGCTATGCCTGCCAGCCTCCCCTGTACCCAACACTGTCCTATCAGCTAACCTTAGATCCCCTACTCAGAGACCCCAAATTTTGCAACCCTCTCAGCAATGCCTCCCTCCCCTATCTAAAATCCCCTATAAAAACATGCCCTCACCCCTTGCTCAGGGCCGATGGTCTTTTTGCCCTTGGCCTGATTGCATGTGGTGTGCAATAAAGTTATTGCTGTTTGCTTCAGCCTTGCTTGCCTCAGTGGTCTCAGTCGTACCCCAGTTTAGCCTAACACATCCCCTACCATGTGGTGTCTGCCATAGTTCTCTCCCAGTCATAGGAGCCTGCTCCTGTGTGTCCCTCTGGGTGGGCTTCCCATGTGTGACCCAATTATCTGAGTTTGTACATCTGTGTGTGCCCCCATAGTACTATGGATGGTCTTTTGTGTGTCCCTGTGTTGGGAGAAACCGGAGCCAGTGCCTAGGCTGCAGGAGGCTTTATTGGTCTAACAGTTTGAGGGTCAGTTTACTTGTGGGGAAGCAGCCATGGGCAGCACATCCAGGGCTGCTGGTGTGGCTCGTCCTGTGCTGTCAGGAGCTGTGTCTGATGTCCACTCAGGCGTCATCCTCACTGCTCAGCACTTGCTCCTGGAAGGCAGATGTGTGGGGGCCCAGTGAGCTGGTGACCAATAATCAGAGAGCCACTGCTCCTTGAGGTAGACAGCCCTGGTCCTCTTTGAGAGATGAGTGTGGGCCCATTGTGGCATACCCCTCAGCAGCTGGGTGGCATGTGCATGCATGTTCCCATGTGTGCACCTGTATGTCCGTGTGTGTTCACATGCTTGTATAGGGCATAGCATAGCGATAGAGCAGGGAAAATGTTGAGGGGGCTGACTTTCTTTGTGGATACAGAGGTTGGAGTTATCCACTTCAGACCTTGGTATCTGTAGAAGATGGGCTTCAGGGTGCTGCCTTGGACTGGTGACCAGGGCCTGTGTGTTGGGCAGATCTTGAAAGGACTTTAGGTTTGAGGGAAGGGGTTCCCCAGTCCCAGTACCAGCAACTTGACCAGCTCCGCCTTGTGCATGGGCTGCAGACCATCAATGCAGGATTTGAGCTCTGTCAGGGCCTCCTTGGCATCCTGGTTGACATTGTACTTGCCCAGCGGCCCCTCATAGAGTTCCTCTGGGCTTCCAACCAGCAGAACTTGTAGGAACTCCATGAAGAATTCACTGTTGTCCTCCTCTCTGGCCCTTCCTGTGTTGTAAGGGGAGGTGATGCCAGGAGAGAGCCCGCCGTGGGCCTCTGAGCTCTGTGGTCTTCACTATATCCTTCTCTATAATAGTGCAACCCGAAATACCATAGACCCTTGCCCTCACATTCCTAATCTCAGCATCTGATTTCTACTCTAATCCTGGTCTCACCAGGGAAGGAAAGTCAAACTCTGATACGAGTTTATTTCCTTCCGCATTGTGAAGCTGAACTGCAGTGGGGTTCAGAGTTGGGGTCATGCTAGATTGGGCTGGAGTAGGTGACACTGAGTGGAGTGGGCCTGGTTTGGGATTAGGGTTAGCATTGTCTGTGCTCTTCTATGGGTGATTTGTGAGGGAGGCAGGTGGTATCCAGTACATCCCAGTACCCTGTCCCTGAATGCACTGGAAACCTGGCCCAGACTTACCACAAGAACAGAGCACAGTGAAGATCACGAGCAGGAGGGTGCTGCTTTCCTTCATGATGGTAGTCTCAGAAGCTACCTAGGCAGACACCAGGCTTTTATGCCTTATCGGGTGGCACCTTGCCCAGGGGCAGGCCTGTCCTGTCCATCAGGACCTAACAAGTGAGCTGGGGCCAGGCATATCCACTGGGTGCCAAGCAGTTCTAGGCTCGGGTCAGCAACAAGAGTTGTTAGCGAACAAGTTTGGGTGAACAAGAGTGAGAATGAATGAGCTGAACACAAGAGAGGAGTTCTGTGCATGAAGTGGGGTGGTGAGGCCAGACCCAAACACCTCTAGTCACACTAGGCCTTGAGGCCATAGTACTGTGTCTGCCCTTCAGGGGTGGTAATCTCCCCTCCCCATTGCTCAGATAGAGTGGCAGGTGGAAAGGGGACAGAGGCATGGGGGCTCAGTGCCACAGGAGGCTTGCAGCAGGCAGCAGCATTCAGGACAAGGAAGGTGGCCTCACAGGCTCTGAGGGGCTATGCCTGGGGCCTGTCACAGCAGGAAATGACGAAAGGCCATGGGTAACATATCCTTCCTTAGTGGCTAGCCAGACAGGTACCAGCCTCAGTGCACATTACTGTAAAACAGTCTAGGACACCTGGTCCCTAAACCAAATCATCCCAGAACAGCTGTTTCTGAGAGGCTTGAGTCTACCACTGTGATGTGGTCCCTTGCCTCTTGTCCTCTGCTGCCACCTGGTGTCTGGTGATCCCTGTAGAAACCTTGCCTGCTCCCTCACAGGGGTGTCTCTTCAAAGCTGCCTAACCCAAAATTGTACCACCAGAGCAAAGCTTATCATGTCCAAGTCCTTGTCTGGTCAGCTGACCTTCATTACCCTGGACCTAAGTATCTCCTGGCTAGACACAAAACCCAAAGCCTGCTCTGTATCCTTTGAGCATAATCCCTGATATCATTGGTTCTTACCTTCAAGACCCCTGTTTATAGCGAATATTCTCTAATTGCTAGCATAAATTTAATCCATAGATGATATAACCCACTGATGCATGTAATTCCAAAAATTTAGGAGAAACAATGCTTAATGAAATCATCTATAACAACCCTGTGGTTGACATTCCAGACATGTCCAGCAGAGCTTGCCCATACCCTACTGTTATGGAAGCACTTGGGGAGATCTCTGAGCACTGGCTCTGGAGTCTGACCTTGCTGGGACCAATGGTTCAGGGTCCCCAGGGCACAGGTATGGACATCTGTGGTTCTGAAAACCTCCCAGAAGATCCCAACATATGGATGTGATTCTATCAGAGATGGACTGACCTAACATTTGTCCCTTTTCTCTCTGTTGTCCCCAATAAGAACTGCTGATGGATTCCCTCTGTGGCCTACAGATTGCTTTTTTTCTTCCTTAGTCCCAGTCCTGGAGCACTACATGCTGTTTGATATTGCTTCTGTGGCCCTCCCTGGCACTGGCAGCCATGGATCGCTGACAGTCTCACGGAACTGCTGAGTACCAGTGTATCTCTATTCTGTCTCTGCTCACTCCTCTGATATTATTTCCAGTGAGCCATTGTCACATAATCCATCTCACACCTTATACCTTCACTCTTGACCCATGCTGCCTGCTTTGGTCACTGCTGCAAGGTTGTTCTTTAGTCCTGGACAATTCTGATACTTTCCATATTTTTTTAAAAAATTTTAAAATTTTATTTTAAAGAGAATAAAGCAAAAGAGGACAGAACAAAGCAGATCAGAACAACATAAGCAACATAGCACTTTATAACCAGACAACCGGATATTACAGTAGCTACCATAATGCCTCTTTCTTTGTAATAGTTGAACATGGCTTCAAATACAATAATATCAAACATAATAAAATATTATAAAACGATTCAAAAGAATGAAAGAATTACATGGTATTCTGCACTGAATAACAGAAAATAATCAGTGGCTACTATAATATCTCATTTCC
>PVJX010043362.1:0-13707 GCA_004027295.1 Dolichotis patagonum
TTGGCTCGGCGCCCTAAGTTCCAGCATGGCGCGGATCTCAGGAGATGCTCTTGCTTCTGGTTTTCCCGCCCTGGGGTGGCCGCGGCTCCCCACACCACAGTCACTCTCCAGGGCGGCAGGCTGCTTACTGGTTGGCTCGGCGCCCTAAGTTCCAGCATGGCGCGGATCTCAGGAGACGCTCTTGCTTCTGGTTTCCCCGCCCTGGGGTGGCCGCGGCTTGCCAGACCACAGTCACTCTCCACACCTGGCTTATCTAAGATAATATTGACTCATAAAAGAAAGTTCCTCAAGTGTCAAAATAACCCTAAGAAAACTACAGAAAGAAAACCATTTTAAACTTCTTTAGTCTTTCAAAATTTCTGAAGTCTCATAAACACATTGCCTATCTCTCATCTGACAATTGAATATTTGAAATATCCCAGTATCTGCAATGTGGGTGGTAATTATATTATGCTGAAACTGAAATGATTGAGGTAATACAAAAGAACAAATAGTCAGATGAGTTGGCACCTGCCTGTATTCCCGGCTCTCCTGAGGCTAAAACAGAAAAATTCCTACAAGTTCAAGACCAGACTAGGATGTATAGTTCAAAACCAGCCTCAACTACAGACTGAAACTTTGTCTGAAATTTAAAAAAAAAAAAAAATTTTTGTCCCATGCTCAGATCTACAGACATGTTTAGTGAAATTGCATTAAGGCCTTGAGGACAGGAGTATACAAAACAAATTTTGTGTGCACACTAAGAGCTGACTTCTGATTATATATACAAATTTTTAAAAGAGCACTTCATAGCAAAACAAATTATATGTGATATTATATGTAGTTAAATGTGACGTTCACATTCGATGTTTCAAAATTGTTAAAGTGAATGTATTCAAATTCCGACTAAATACCACTGTTTCAATGTTGAATTTCTTTTCATGCTGTCCTTCAAAGCCCACGGTCCATTCCCAGTCCAAAAGGTTAGAAGGAGCATCATCTTCATGTTATTATCAGGACTGTCATGTGCTGTAATATCTACGGAAATGTGTATAGAGACTGCACAGAAAAGGAAAAATAAATATTGTTTTATACAACTGTACTTTCTTGGTTGTCTTTGAGACAGAGTTTAACCAGGCTGGCCCTCAGCTCAGTGATCTTCCTGCCTCAGCTTCCAGGATGACAGGCATGTGCATCCATGCCTGATCATATCCAAATATGCTTTTACTGCATATAATGCTCACAATGTGAAAGTGATCATATTGCAGTGGTGCTTAAATATCCATTGTAACCCACAAAATAGAAATGCTAAACTCTGGGAAAAACCTAAGTGTCTATTCACAGATGAATTGATTAAGGAAATATGAGATCACTTGGTATTGAACATGTTTGGAGTCCTAGTACTCTAGGAAGCCGAAGCAGGAAGATCACTGCATTCATGGCGAGCTTGGGCAACTTAATGACTCATGAAACTTTGTTTCAAGACAAAAGTTGAAATTCCCATGGGTGTATGTCAGTGCTAAAACTCTGGTTCAATTTCAAACACTAAAAGACATGGGCTGTGTACAAATAATGGAATAGTATTCACCCACAAAAGAATGAAGTGATAGTATTTGCCAAAATATTGATGGATCTAGATCCCATAATGATCAGTTAAATAAGTCCAAGAGAGAAATTTCAATATTGCCAATAGTTCTCTTTTGCATGAGAATCCCACCAGATGAGTTAAGGTGTAAATATAGGAGAGATGGTGGCAGAGAGAGAGACAGGCACTGAGGGGGTGAAGAGGCTGAGTGGAAAGGGAGGAGATGGAGTCACGGGGGAAAAGGTATCAGAAGTCATCATTGCTTGGAACATGGCTCATCAAGATGTGATCCACATCCTCAAAATGACAGTAAGAATTATGCATTGCACAGAACTCAATTACAAACCCCCTCATAAATCCTACTCTTTAGGTAAAAGCTGGATTCAAGTCATCGTGCAGAATGTACAGTAAGTGGATGATTAAGTATTCTTAGGAGATGTCAGAGTAGATCTCCTCATGGTGAGTCGTTACTAAAAGACACTATGAAATGTGAGTGTTTGTTTTGTTACTCTCTCCTTTTACAGGAGTGAGGAGGTGGAGCAGTCCTGGCAATACAAACTGTGGCATCAGCATGAAGAAATGGTTTCTCAGACTCCACATGCAAGTGTGCACATGAGTGTTGGTGACATAAATCCTGGTGAAAATTTTCCCTCTAGAAGGCCCCTGACTGGTCCTTCATCAGCGGACGGACTCATCGTGTTTAACACCGCTCTTAAGCCAGATGACCAGCAGGAATTTCAAGATAACACATATGGCAAAAACTGCACAAAACGCCATTCCTTTCAGAGATATGCAAAGCCAAGTCCTGGGGAGAAATCCCATGAATGTATGCCCTGTGTGAACTCCTGTTCTGAATGCACCGAACAGAGTACCACTGAAGAGGAGCCAAGTGGTAAATCATGTATTATGCCTAACGATGTTCACATGTGTGAGCTGAACACGTATACCCGTGTACCCTGGGGAGATGCTTTTAAGTCTCACCAAGATACTCAAACACGGGAAGCAGCTCACTCTAGAGAAAAAACCTTTGCACATAAACACTATGGAAAAATCTTCACTAACAGTTCATTGGATGATCATGAAAGAGTTCACATTGGAGAGGAACCCTATTCATTTTGGCAATGTGGAAAAGCTTTCAACACAAGTGGTTCGTGGCAAACTGATGAATGGACTCATGCTGGGGAGAAACCCTATGTATGTAAGCACTGTGGGAATTCTTTCAGTACACGCAGTAAATATAAAGTACATGAATGGACCCATAGTGGGGGTAAACCCTATGTATGTCTTCAATGTGGGAAAGCTTTCAGAAGCAAAGCAGGCTGGCAAATCCATGAACGGACTCACACTGGGGAGAAACCCTATGTTTGTAAGCAATGTGGCAAAGCTTTCAGCACTCGTGGTAAATGTAAAATACATGAACGGACTCACACTGGGGAAAAACCCTATGTATGTAAGCAATGTGAGAAAGCTTTCACTACACGCAGTGCATGTAAAGTTCATGAACGGACTCACACTGGAGAGAAACCGTATATATGTAAGCAATGTGGGAAAGCTTTCAGCACATGCAGTAAATGTAAAGTACATGAATGGACTCACACTGGGGAGAAACCCTATATATGTAAGCAGTGTGGGAAAGCTTTCAGAAAAAAAACAGGTTTGCAAATACATGAACGGACTCACACTGGGGAGAGACCCTATGTATGTAAGCAATGTGGGAAAGCTTTCAGCAGTAAAGATAATTGGCGAATGCATGAACAGACTCACACTGTAGAGAAACCCTATATATGTAAGCATTGTGGGAAGACTTTCAATAGAAAAGCAGGTTGGCAAATGCATGAACGGTCTCACACTGGGGAGAAACCCTATGTATGTAAGCAGTGTGGGAAAGCTTTCAGCAGAAAAGATTCTTGTCAACAGCATGAGAGAATGCACAGTGGAGAGAAACCCTATATATGTAAGGAATGTGGGAAAGCTTTCAGCACACGTGGTGTATGTCAGCAGCATGAACAACTTCACACCGGGGAGAAGCCCTATGTATGTAAGCAGTGTGGGAAATCCTTCAGCACGCGCAGTAAATGTAAAGTACATGAACAAACACACACTGGGGAGAAACCCTATGTATGTAAGCAGTGTGGGAAGGCTTTCAGCACACACAGTGCTCGCCAAAAGCATGAACGGACTCACAGTGGGGAGAAACCCTATACATGTCTTCAATGTGGGAAAGCTTTCAGGTGCAAAGCAGGTTGGCAAATACATGAACGTACTCACACTGGGGAGAAACCCTATGTATGTAAGCAGTGTGGCAAAGCATTCAGCACACATGGTAAATGTAAAATGCATGAACGGACTCATACAGGGGAGAAACTCCACGTACGGAAGCATTGTGGGAAAACTTTCAGCAGAAAGCATTGGCAAATGCATGAATGGACTCACACTGAGGAGAATCCCTATGTATGTACATAACTTAGGAAGGCTTTCACCACACATGGTAAGTGTTAAATATATGAAAGAATTCACACTGGGGAGAAGCCCTGTATATGTAAGCAATGTGGAAAAGCTGTCAGCACAAGTAGTATTTGTGAAACTCACGAACAGATTCACACTGAGAAGGAGCCGTATATATGTAAGCAATATGCGAAAGCTTTCAACACATGTTATTTGTCAAAGACTTGGACAGACTCACAATTGGGGGAAGCTATGCATGTAACCAATATAAGAAAGTTTTCAGTAAAGAACCCACAGTGGAGAAAAAGCCTATGTAAACATTATGGTAAAGCTTTCAGATTACACAGACAATTGTCAAGGGCAGATAGTGAATCACACTGGGAAGTAATACGTATGTGAGCAGTGAGGGACAGGCTTTAGAACAGAGATTGTTAGGAGTGTGAAAGGACTCAGTCTCCAGAGGAAATCCTATGTATATAGATAATGTCAGAAAACTTTCACCACAGATTGTGAAAGAAATCATTGGGCTGTAAACCTATATGTGCAACCAATGTGGGAAGCTTCCAGCTCCCACAGTCTTTGTCAGCGACATGAAGGAACACACACTGTTGCAATGCTGTGTACGTAAGCAGTGTGTGGAGGCCTTCAGTACACAGAGGTGTTGTCAAGCACAGGAAATAAATTACCCTTGGGAGAGTCTTCAGGAACAGTAAGGAAAATCTGTGCAGTGAGCATCATGCACATTAAGAAGGGAGAGTACAACAACTGCAGAGAGGAAGTGACTTAGACATGAGTGAGACTGAGGAGAACCTTTTCTTCTAAACAGCATGAAACCTCTTTCAGTCCACACAGCTATCAGGACATACATGAAAGCATTCACAGTTGAGAGACTCAACATATCTGAGCAATTTGGGATTTTTTAAAGTTCAAATACATGAATGAACTCACGTGATGGAGAACATGGTATATATGGAAACCCTTCAAGTCTTCCACTTTACCTTGAAATAGATAAAATCCCACTAAAAAAAGAAAGCCTCTGTAAATAATATGGGAAAGCATTGTGTGATGCTGATGACATCAGAAATTCTAGAAACTCATGGGTGGTAGTATACAGAACGTGAGATTTCTTTATTTTCTTACTACTTTTCATGAAACATGACATTGCACAATGGAGAAATTCGTATCAGTGTTTATTTGGGAACACCGGCACTCATTGTGCTTTAATTCATGTGGCAATACACTGTTACGACAAACCATTGATACAAGTGTATACTCAAGTTATCAATTGTCTTGCAAGAATGAATATTGTATCAAAACCCAGTGAATGTACAAAGGTTCCAGTTATAACACATTTTCCAAATCCTTTGATCACTTCTCATACAGTTTAAACATAAACAATGAGTTGTATAACAATTAGAAATCAGTTATGTCTTCATGAAATAGACATGAGGACATCTGCTAAAGAGTGTATTGTAAGATTGGTCTTAAAGTAGATTTCTGGATTAAATTATTTTAAGTTCTCTTTGAAGAATAAATGTTGTGAGGTAGAAGTGGTGTATACCTATAATCTTATCCTCAGGAAGCTGAGGCAGGAGGGTCACTGTGAGTTTGAGGCCAATGTCGATTATATAGTGAGTTCAAGGCCAGTCTGAACTATGCAGTGAGACACTGCCTCAAAATAAAAGATGGACTAATAGTGCATGCCTGTCACCCCCGCACTTGGGTGGCTGAGGCATGTGGATCATTGTGAGTTCCAGGCTAGTATGAGCTACATAGCAAAACCCTCTCAAACAAAAGTAAACAAAAAAAGAGTAAGTGTGATCACATAATTCTGTAGCTTCTTATAAGCAGTAGCACAGGAGTTTAATATTGTCTCTTAAAGTACATGATCATTGACTTTATTTTGGTAACATGAGACCAAAAAATGAAGGATAACTATGGGCTCCAAAGATTTCTTGCACCACAATAGGCTCAGTATTTTGTAGGTCATTTTTTCCCCCTTTACTTTTTTTTTTTTTTTTTGCATTTAGCAATTAGGGGGTAGCATGACTTGATAATTGAATTTTCCTTAACTATTTCCATTTTTCCACCAGCGTGTATGTGAAACTTTTCTGCACACAGTCCATTATTCTGGCAAGAATTTGTTAATTGAATGTCATATTTTATCACTTTATGATGAGTAATTTCTGTACATGTGCTTAAGTGTTTGTCTCTTTTCAAACATGCAAATTAGCAAATGTTTTCACTATTCTCAGACGACATCTATTCTTTTCCCAACATAATATTAGATTATAAGTGTTACATAATTTTACCTATACTCTTCAGTAGAGCCTTTAATATTTTGGATGTACAGTATTGGTTGATTTTTATCATTAAACTTACCTTTCATGCTTGTATTGCTAGGCTTCATTTTGGAGATTATTGTACCTAGTATCCAAAAAGAAAAATCCGTATATTTGTGAGTCCCCACTGCAGGAGACCAGCAGAACCATAAATCTTCTCAAAGAAGATACAGTGCAGTGTAAGAATTCACCTCTCTACCAGTTATAAATGTCACTACGATGTCAGCATTTGTGGGAATGCTTGATGATGCTGATGTTTGTTTGACAGGTTTCCATCTCTCATTATGTTCTTCATAAGGAAGTAATCTTTTTTTTTTAATGCTGCAAATACCATTTGTGCTTTGGAAAATGATGTGATTTTATTTTTACCCTGTAAAGCTCAAATCAGTTATTGAAATAGACATTGAGTAATTTTTGTGCTTCATTTGTGTTCTTTTATCAACTTTAGAGATAAGTGCTTTTTGTTGTCATCGGCAACTACCCCTGTCTGATGATTGAAGGAAGGGATGTCACTTCCACCACGTAAGACCTGTGCCGGCTGTCTGTGAGCCCGTCTGGCATCCTCGCTTTATTTTACCTTCTTATTTGCTAGTACTGCAGTGTTTTCTAAAGCATCCTGTGTTGTTTTGCCCCTCAGGTCAGTGACTGCTGCATTCCACTGATGCTAGGTCAAAGCATAAGTGACCAGTGCAGTAAGTGGTCCTAATATTGTGACCACTGTGCCTCATCCTGAGTTAATTATGCTTAGACAATGGAAGTAGACATCAGGTGGAAAATATTTTATAACTTTCTTATTTATTGATGTATTTTGCTTTTTTTTTTCTTTTGAGACTGAGTCTCACCATGTAGCCCAGCTAACCTTGAACTCATGGCAGTCCGCAGCCTCCCAAGTGCAGGGTTTAAATGCATTCACCCCCACACCTGGCCAGAATTTTATGCCTGTCTTATAATTGAATATTCAATGTCTCATGTGCTTTATGAACTGTACTGCATTGCAGAATATAGTGCTACTGATTACACATGTAATCACAGGGTAATAGTACTGCAGCTCGTTTCTAATGCTTATCATCGTCATCACCATTGCATAGTGAATACTGCTATTCCAGCAAAGGAAAAGTGATTTTAGAGCTCACTGTATCCTGAGCGTATTTACTTCCTAACAGTTTAGCATGAAATAATCTTGCTGGTATTGGCAGTTTCTGTCTGTGATCGCACCACGTAGGAACAGGTGAATTGCATGATCAGAACCGTCCTGTGCAACTCAGTGGCGTGTGTAACGTGAAGCAAAATGCTGCAGATGTAGCTCACTGCATTGTTGTTCTCGGATAACCCACGTGTTTCAGCATCACTGCACAGGCCTGTACTCCTAACACATGGAAGGCTGAGGCAGGAGAATCTGTGTGAATTCCAGACCAACATGGACTGTACATTACGTTCAAGGCCAGGCTGAATGGCCAGTAAAAGTCTGTCTAAAAACGAAAAAGCCCACATCTTCTAAGCAACAATAAGAGCCTGTACTGATTTATCCAATGTTGTGTCATGATTTATTTACTACTTACATGACTGCATATTTTGGTTTTTTGGATTAACTAGGGTATTTTTTTCTTTTAAAGAGAACAAAGATAAAAGTCAGCAAAACACTTTCAAAACCGATTGCTGGTACAGTTATAGTAATTAATACAGTGCCTGTTGTTGTGTTTGTACTACTTATTCAGAGTACAAGATACAAGCATGATACCATGTGTAGTGGTTGATTGATTGTGTCAATTTGAGACATTTAGAAACAAATAAATTGGCTTAGCAATTCTACACCCTAGGGTGGCTCAACACCTGGAGGGTGTACAAGGGAAGGAGGAAGGATGAATGAATTCCATTCTTTGGAGGAGCTCCAATCTTTGTCTTCAGCTTGGACATAGCCTCCTGGCTTCCAGTGTAGACTTCAGCTTTCCAGAATAAACTCTTCAGCCTTACAGGGTAGATCCTTTGGCCTTCTGTCGCAGACTGATCAGCCTGCTGGTGCAGACTTGTATGGGACAGTGGGGTGCGCTCCAGACCTTGGATTGAATCCTTTGGCATCTGGTGTGCAGATACCGTCTGCACGCTCCCTCGTCTGCCTCTGTGGCTGACCTTTGTGAGCCAATCTTGTAATTTTTGTATTTGTATATCTCGTGTTACATCTGTTTTCTATAGTAAAACCCTAATACACCATGCCCAAAGAATATTAGCACACATCTTTCTTTTCAAGTAACTAAGAGAAACTCAGTGTATAACTGTGTTAACTGTCTCATGTATACAAATGTATTTTTCTTGTACCTTTCTTCCTTTACCCTGTCTCCATCACACTTAGTGTTTTCTACTTTTTTTAAAGAGAAAAAAATAAGGCGGGGCATGGTGGTTTACGCCTGTAACCCCAGCACTCAGGAGGCTGAGGCAGGAGGATTGTTGCAAGTTCGAGACCAGCCTGGGCTACAAAGTTAGCCAAGGCCAGCCTGCACTGCATAGCGAGTCTCAAAAAGACAAAAATAAATAAATGAAAATGATACACAATTTCAAAAGAAGATGATAGGAAATTAACAATAGTTAATGTCATGTGTATTGTGATCTTCATAGTAATTGCTCTGATACAAGATACAGGTGTGAAGAATTGATCAAAAACCATGAGGACAAACTTTTTTTTTTTGTAGCGAGGATTGAACTCACAACCTCGCACTTGCCAGGCAGCTGTATGCCACTGAGCTAAATCCCCATGGCAAGGACAACCTATTCTTTGCATAGAATAAAAATTAGTATAATCATCTTAGCTGTGTGTGTGCACGAGTATGTATTTCCCCTTTTTCCCTTCCTTTTTTCTCCTTTCCCACATGAGTTGCTCTTCCTTTTGAGCAGTATCTTTCCTTCCACAATATCTATGGTAGATTTTGGATCTCACTTTTTCAGTTTCTCACACTAGGGGGACCATATGCTGCTCATACCTGTGAGTTCGCTTTATTTCACTGATGAATAAAGGACGCTAACTTTGAAGAACACGTTGCAAGTGAGAAGGTCCCTGGGAGGTCAACATCTTCCTCATCCGCACTGGCAGAGGTTCTGGGCCACAGGTCAGCTCTGCCCTGGGTACTTTTCCAACAAACAGTCTCATCGTCATCGGTATTTACTTTCTGTCCCTTTTTGGAACTTTCAGTTGGAAAGAGGCTTCCTTTCTGGGAGCAAGACGAAGGTTTCTCTGCTCTTTGAATGGACCCTGGAAACATGCTTGGCCGTGGGCCATCCAGCTCTCTCTGCTCACTCTTGCTGACTGGCTGTTGGTTTTCTCTGCCTGTCACTTGGGGTGTTAGAATCACCAGGCTGGGTGCTGGTTAGGGGAGCACCCTGCTCCTTCACCCACAGAAGCGCGGGAGCCCACTCGTCCCTCATATGCAGCGTGTGAGCATGCTGAGAGCTGAAACCAGGTGTCCAGCCCCTGAAACAGTGCTTTTCTGTCTCACACCTCTGTGTGCACCGTGTCAGGTGGGATCCAGACATCCCACAGCACAGCTGGTGCAGGAAAATGGCTCAGCTGCAGTGATGGTTGACAGTGACATGTCCTCTTCTGCTATCACCTCACTCCTGCTCCACATAGGCCTGACCATGCTCCAGGTCGATGCATGCTTCCTCCTCATGGGAGAGCGACCACTGCCTCCAGGGACACTGGGGCCCCTCAGATCTCTGGGTGCTCACATCCCAGGGCAGCAGCCCGTCTGGGCCATGTTTGTTGTATGGGAAAGAAGTGCTCGTGCATGTTCAGCCGTCACAGTGCGGGTAACCTCTTGGGGACGCTCTTCCTCCCTTGTTGATGTAAAAGTGTAAAAAGTGGCTCAGGGAGCGCATTCACAGACGAAAAGGCTCAATAACTAATGATAGACTACTCTTCAATAGTGTTGTTTCAATGCAAATGTAAAACGGAAATTAACAAATTATGCCATGGAAAGTTGAGCAACTCTACAATAGATTGCATTTTAAACCCAAAAATGTAAAAAAAAAAAAATGCAAATAAATTGAGGAGCACGGTGAAAAATAGATAATATGAACCAGGAAGACGGATCTGGTGTAAAAGGGGAGGCCAAGAGGGGGGGGGTGAAGGTGGGGTGGGGAGGGGACGGGTTGGGAAGAGAAGGAAGCTCCTGTGCGCATGGACCTGCTCCCTGTGGTGAATGCGGTCAGTATGTGCTGCAGACACGGATGAATGTGAGGGTTTTTTGAAACTAAAAGAAAGGACCTCAGCTGTCTATTTTTCTTTGCATATTCAAACAACAAGCACTTTTCTCCTATCACTGGCAATATTTTTCTTAAGATTCAGCGTTGTGGTTTTTGTTTGTTTTGTTTGCTTATGCCTTTGAGCTAAATCCCCGCAAGATTCGGCTTGGGAACGAGGGGGAGAGGAGTGCTCTCACTGTGCTGGGGGCAGGTGCAGGGCCAGCTTTGCGGCAGGCAGTTTGATGATGCGGGTGAGAACGCAGCTGTAGGTGTCTTGTGGGCATCTGGACTGCAGGAGAAAGACTCGTCACGCACACAGCACAGCCTGTTCCTCCTTTCTCATTCTACCTCTGCAGCCTTGTGTTCTACTTTCGCAAGCAGTCCCTTGCCCTAAGTTTGGCTAATCCTATGTAGCCAGACTGTTTAACGTTATCTGAGTCTTATCTGATGTTCAAGATACCCCAGAAGAGACAGCAGGGTTACTTTGATCCCCGCTTCTTAGCCAAGGCGGGAGGAGTCCCCCGGGATAAAATCCTTACACATGTGACCCATAACTTCATGCATGGAAGAAAAAAAGGACAAATAAGTGCTTTCTAATGTGGGCAGTGAAGCTGGGCATCATGATACAGGCCTGTAGCTCTAGCGCTCGGGAGGCTGAGGCAGGAGGATCATTGCAAATTCAAAACCAACCTGGGAGAGCTGGGGATTAAGCTCAGCGGCATAAGCACCTGCCTTGTAAACGCACAGTCGTGAGTTCAATCCCTGGTACTGATTTTAAAAAAACCCAACCTGGGCTACAAAGCCTGGCTTTATAGTCCAGGCTACAACCTGGGGTATAAAGACCAGCCTGAACTGCATAGAGAGACCCTGTCTCAGAAAGATTTTTTTTTTTTTTTTTTTTTTTTTTTTTGTGATACCAGGGATCAAACTCACAGCCTCGTGCTTGGCAGGTAGGCACTTATGCCACTGAGCTAAATCCCTAGCCCCTCAGAAAGATTTTTTAAAAAGAGTGTGTAAAGAGTTCCAAAATGCATTTTCTCATTTTTCTCCAGCCAGGGTCTCAGTACATCCCGCCCACTAACCTCCAAATTTCTACATAGCTCAGGCTATTCTTGAACTTGTGTTTCCCCTGTCTCAGCTCTCTTGTGCTGGGATTGGAGAAGTGCACCCCCACACGAGCTTCAAAAGACATTTGTAATCAAAATTGGACCCATGGCCAATAAAATGCATGAAAATACATTAAACTTGACAGTCATTTGTCTGTGAACCATGTTCAAAATGGGGATGTGTAAGTGTGCATGTTATGATTGATTCCTTGTGTCAGTTTGAGGAGTTTAGAAGCTTACGTGACTCAGCAGGGTGCCAGTGTCCTCACTTTGTACACATCCCGAGCCTGTGGAAGAGGAGAGCAAGGAGACTGAGTGCCATGTCCACCCCAGGGTGTGTAGCCTGCTTGCAATGTAAGTGAGGCAAAAAGGTCTCTGCTTCCTGTTTCTTGTTCTTGTTGCTTTTGCTGTCTTCCTATGCCAACAACTATTGCCTCTTTGTCATGAGGCTCTCTGCCTGGGAGCCACCTGGTTATGGAGTGAAACCTCCACAAACTGTGAGCTAAATAAACCTGAGTTCCACTACTGTGTGATTGCTACTGATCCCTTGTGTATTGTGGTGTTTGACAGTCTTCAACATAGTTTCTATTTTCCACTTTGTAATTAATAAGCATCATTGACAGTTTCTTTGACATCACATAAATAAGCCATTTCTCTTCAAAACCTACCCACTTTAGTGTCAACTTCAGATTGTCCACATTTAATAGTCTATTTAATGGCCATCAGAACCTAGAACTGAGATAAGGTGTTCAGACTTATGATGCACTGCTGGGATTGATTACTGTCTTCTTTTCAGTAGAGTTCTGTACACCTTGTTGATAAGGTTTTGATGTGTTTTTTTGTAAGTACACTTTTTTCTACACAGTACTGTCATTTTTACTGATTGTACTGTACCATGAAGAGCTGCAGGTTTATGTTCTGTCTTACCTTACGATGCTAAATGTGGAAGAGTATAAAAATAAAAGAATGTCATCGAGTTGGAGTTTCTATGCATGTATGGATCTGAAAAGAGGAGAGGAGAGAAGAGAGGAGAGGGAGAAAGAGGAGAGGAGAGGAAGGGAAGAAAAGAGACTGAAAGAAATAAGGAAAAATACAGCATTAGAGTAAGAGATTTTACCATTTGTCTTTTATTGTGTTGTTATTGTGTTTTCTATTGTTTTGTTTTCTTGACTCAGGACTTTGTTATGCATTTCAGGTTGCTATTGAACCCACTGTATAGTGATCCCTCACTTACGGCTGGGGTTACATTACAGAGACCCATGCAATAGGTGAAAATTTCTTATAATATTTCTATATATTTTAAGGCTTTATAAACTCTTCCCACACTCCTATAAACATTTCCTACACTCTTAGTAACCTTTCCCACACACTTATAAACACTTCATATGCTCTTAAACACTTTCCGCACTTTTAAAAAAATTTTATTTAAAGAGAAAAAACAAAAAAGAAAACAGCCAAACAAAACAGAAAAAGGGTAGCAACAATACAGAATTCCAAAGGCAAAAAAATGAAAGAACCACAATAACAACAACAAAACAAAAACACTAAGAAATCGCCACTTGATAGCTTACATACTGTCATCATTGGAAATAGTTGTTCAAGTTACAAAATTAAAGCACACAAAGTAGACATTCAAACAGTGAGACTATTAACAGTCCTGCTCAACAATCCAACAAAAACAGTAATGTGGTCATCTATCTTATACACTTAAACATACATTCAGTTATATCCTTTAGAGCACGCACTTTTCCATATATATTTTTTTTAAATTTTATTTTAAAGGGGGTAAAAATAAACACAACAAAATAGAACAGAATGGGACTTAAGAAAGCATAAATTTCAAAGCTATACAACCAGGGATCTTCACTATCTGTCATATTGTCTCTTGTTTTCTTCCAAATGGTTGTCCATATCTTTGCATATGGGGAGCTCATACTAAATACCATAGCCAATTTTTTCACAAGATGTGTAGTTAACTGGCTCCCACTTGCTAAGGGGGGGGGGCATGGGACAGGAC
>PVJX010043363.1:0-13707 GCA_004027295.1 Dolichotis patagonum
GATCACACATTGCAAGCCTGTGTTCAATTTTTGATAGTATATCTTTGGTTTCTTTCAAGGAGTTTTGCCAGTTTTCTATGGAGCCTTTAGTTTCCTGATAATCTCTTTGAATTTGCCTCATGAATACTAGGTTTTTCTTGTTTTCTTCATTAAACATTTCTCTTCTTTTGTGTTCCTCCATTCTTCTGTCTGTGTCTTCTTGAGAGGTGCCCAGCCTGTCTTTTATTAATCTACTTATCTCTTGTTTAACTTGAATTAATATTTCAGTTTTGATCCCACTTACAAGGTCCTGAAGATATCTCTTTATGTCTGCTACCACTGTGTTTGATGTTGCATGTTTGCTGCCCTCAATCTCTTTTGTATTTACTTCCCCTGGATCAATGTTCTCAGGGTTGGGGGCTGGGAGTTCTTTCTTATTTCTCCCTCTTGTCAGGTTTTTGGTTCCTTCCATACAAGTGTACAGTGTAATTCCAAGCCCCTTTTCTTGTTGGTTAAGGCTCCTCTGGAGCATGCAGGCTAGGGGCTTCTGCCCTCTGCTGGCTGCTACCAGAGAGTGAAGTTCAAGCAAGCATTTGTGTGCTGGCTCCTCTCCTCTGGGCCAGTCAACCTTTGTAGGCCTTCACTGTGTCAGTGTGTGGCTGTGCTCAGAGCATTAGTTTGTAGCAACCCACTGGGTCCCAGCCAGGGGCATGGCCCAATCCAAGCAGATTCCACCAATCCACTCAGCGAGGGGAGCAGCCAACTGAAGTCACTTCCTTATGGAGTTAAGGCTGTCCTGCCCAAATCCAACATGTCTTTCAGTCGGTTTCCCCTTTCCCATGGGAGGGTCTTATTCCCATCACTCACCGCGTGTTGATGCTGGTCCCTGAGAACTGCTGGGCTCCCAGACCTCTGACTTCAGTGTGGCCGTGGCTGAAATTCACGGTGCCTCTGGGTGGGTTGTGTGCAGGGCTGTGTCCAGGTGTGCTGCACACAGGGATGTTCAGCTCCACACTCCAGCCACTCAAGCCAGTCACATCAGTGCAGTTTGGTCGGTCAGGTCACTCTTGGGCAGGAATTTAGGCGGCTCAAGGAGGGCACCGTGCTTGTTGATCTTAGCTTCACTAATGGTAGCCCCAGGACCTCATATTTGAGCAGTTTTTTAAACCTAGTTTCTTCCTGGGTTGAGAGAGTCCATCTCTCTCTGTTTGGGTCTCTTCAGGGTGCTAAATTCTGCCATTTAAGCTGTCTCTCTCAGAGAGGATCTCTCTCCTGCTACCTACTGGTCCACCATCTTTGGAAACTCTGGAATCCTGTTTCTTGATTCATTCCACCAACCTGTTTCTTTTGATAGGTGAATTGAGCCCATTTACACTTATGGATATCACTGATATGTACTATATCAGGATATCACTGATATGTACTATATCAGGATATCAATGATATGTACTAACTTGACTTTGCCATGTTGTGTTCCTATTGTTGGTTTTCTGCTTTTCTCCCTTGTTTAATGTTTGTCCAGCCTGGTGGTTTGTTTCCGTTGTTATTGTGGTGATTGTGGTCATTTTTATCTCTATTTAGCATGTCTTTCAGTACTCCTTTTAGAGTTCGTTTGTTTACATGAATTTCTTCAGTTGTTCTTTGTCATGGAAGCATCTTGTTTCCCCATTAAATTTGAAAGATAGTTTTGCTGGGTACATCAGTCTGGGTTGAAAGTTGTTTTGTTTTAGTGCTTGAAGTGCTTCACTCCAAGCTCATCTTAATCTGAATGTTTGTGCTGAAAAGTCTGCCATGCTTCTAATAGGCTTTCTTTGATAGTGAGTTGTGTATTTTCTCTAATATCTTTTAGTATTCTGTTTTTATGCTGTATGTCTGGTATCTTAATTATTATATATCTGCATATAGATTTATGTTGGTTGTGACTGTTTGGTGTTCTGTGTGTTTCACTTATTTGTATATCAGATTTTTTCCCCATGTTTGGCAAATTTTCTGCTATTACTTCTGTAAATAGTTTAGTTATATCATTTGCATTGACTCCTGCATCTTCACTGATGCCTATTAGTCTTATATTTTTTCTCTTGGCATCATCTTGAAGCTGCTGAATTGTCATTTCATGCTGTTTTGTTATTTCTATAAGTTCTACCCTTTCACAATTGCTATCAGTGATCCTGTCCTCAAGGTCTGAAATTCTAGCCTCAGCTTCATTTAAATGGCTTTGCTAGCTTTCAATACAACTTTTTGTTTCTTGGATATTTCTTTGACTTTGTTTCACAGATTCTGCTTGTTTTCTACATTGTTCATTCAAAGGTTCAGTCAATTTCCCATGCTCCTGTAATTTTTTATCTACTTCTTCTCTAGCTATGTTGAGCAACTCATTTACTAAGGTTGTTATTTCTTTGTTTACATAAGACATTATTTCTAATTTGATTTCCTCTATAACATCTTGGATTTGGTTTTTTTTTACTTCATTTTGCATCTTTTCAGAGATTTCTGGTGTATGACTTTTAAAGTCCTCTATTTTAATGTCACCTGTACTTGCTCCTGATGGACTAGATGTGTGAGATTGCATTTGCCTTTTCATTTTGTCATTTTCACCTTTTGGGTAAATATTTGCTCTTTCAATCCCAACAGTCTCAACTGTCCATAGTGTGAATTTTAGGGTCCTACTGTGTGGTTGATGTTTATCCAATTGCTGGGTACCACAATGAAGAGGAGAGCCAGTTACCTGAATTCCTCCTACAGGGCTTGTTGCATGAGTCCTGTATTCTTTCTGAGCTAACTAGCCTAGAAGTATTGGTGTAGGTCAACTCTTAGTTCCTGCTGTTGCTACATCTTCATATTCTTGCCAGTCACCAAATCTCCCTGTCTATAGTGTTTGTGTCAGCTGAGGCCCTACTGTGTCACTGGGGGTCTCATAAACTCTTTCAATTTTCTCCAAGTTGGGGGAGGCCTTGTTGGCACACTCCTCAGCCTGTCTTATGTTCTCTGTGTGGAGGAGTGTATTACCCACTCTTTTGCCAGTTTCCCCAAGGTCTGACAGTTGGAGGGAGTTTCACTTCCACTCCTATTTACCCACAGCAGAGCTCTATTTTAGGGACAAACTCACCACACTGACTGGAACTGGCTGAGGTCTTCTGTTTGGGTGAGGGGTTCCTGAGTCTCCTATCCAGCTAGCATGGTAATCTGCTGTAGTCCAAGGTTCTGAGAGAAGGGGTTTTAATCCAGAGATCAACTGCAGTACTAGGTCCAGAAGGTGGGTGGATTCCCCAAGGGGCAGGCCTGCAGTGGTGGTCAGGGGCATTCCAGGCCTGCCAGGCCAAGGGGCAGGCCTGCGGTGGCAGTCTGAGGCAAGCCAGGCATGCCAGGCTGAGGGGCAGGCCCACAGATGCAGTCTGAGGTGGCTCAATCATGCAGGGGGCATCCCAGGTGTCAAGGTGACTTTTAAGAATAAACAACAATTGGACATGAGCCATTTCACTCCTTTTTTTGGCAAAACAGATGGAAGATGGCATTGCAACTTATACTCCCACCATTTGGCCACCTTTCTTGGTCCCTAAGGGCACACTCTGGCTTAGCCTAGTACAGTAAAAAATAAGGGTCTTTTTTTCTAAAGCTTTGGGGCTTTTTCTCTCTCCAAGACTTAAGAAGGCTTTCCATGGTAGGGTGGTCCACATCTAACAGAAGTGAAAGTTTGAGTGTGTGTGTCCTCTCTACATTTTTGGTAACCCCTAGTGTAAAATCTCCCTCAGTTCCAAGACTAAGGCAGGAATAAAATCTTCCCTAAGGGCCTAATCTGATCTGTTGCAGATTTCTATCTAGACATACCTTTTCTATCTTGTGAAACAGAATTGGGTTTTTCTTCTGCATCTTGTTATTTCTATTTTTAAATTTTATTCTTATTTTAGTTTTTCAGTGTGATGATGTCTATAAACTTTTTTACAGTAGATAGCTTTATCACTATTACTGAGGCCTACCTAGGAAATGTCAGAGGTGTCTTCTATGCATAGGAAGTTCTTGGCTTTTGATATCTGTCCATAGGCCCTATCTTACCAAGATGTTACTATTTCACTCAGCCCCCAGTCCTCCAGTACTGGACTATGGTGATGATTATCACTCCAGACAATCACAGTGTTGTTATAAAAGAGAGAATAACTGATTACAACAGGTATCACATCCTGGCTAAAGTATTACAATTTACAATAACAGTAGTATCAAACACAGACTAGAAAATGATAGTCTGTAGTAACTCTGGATTTGGTACGTTTAACCAAAGGAAACACCTACAGTTATATAACAAAACCTACAGTTATATAACAAACCCATAGTTATATGGGTTGTCTATATGTAAATCCAACATTAATAAGGAACTTGTATACAATAAGTTTCTCCCTCATAGAGTGATTCTACCCTGTAGTGTGGAAATTTAAGAGGTGTAAGGGACTAAACAGAGGGACAGATGAAGAGAAATATAGTTAAGGGAAGGTTGTAGGACCAAGGATGATCATGCAAGCTTTGGGAAACTGGAGAAGGCAGCACAGAAAGAATGGAGGAGAATACATAAAAATTACTGAAGCAAATCTGGAAAGATTGGTGGCAATATTCACTCACATACAGACATCAAAAGCTCAAGACAGATAGTTGAGTAAAGAGAATAAAGAATAGAATAGAATAGAATAGAATAGAAATATTTGTATAAACCTAAAAAAGGAAAGAGAACAAAAAGAACAAAAAACAAAACAAAACAAAGAATAAAAACCAAAAAACCAACCTGACAGTAAAAGGGAAATAGTGCACATGAATAAAGAAAAAAAATTAAATAAAATTTCTCTGGTGTCCACTGTTCTTTGGTAGTGTACACATCACTGTTTGATCAATCCTGTATTAGGACTAATGCTGGATTGGATGTGGGGCTGATCTTGACCTCTGGAGGTGGGGGCTGTTGCTAGTCTTTAGCCAGTAGCTTTCTGGATGAACTGCCCAGGTCTCTTCTCTGTGTTTGTCTCTACATTGCTTTCCTGGTTGCTGTGGCAGGCACCCTCAGATAGAGGGAACCCAAGACTGCTCCTGGTTTCATGTATAGTTGGCCCCTCCTGAACCTTATATAGCCTGCTCTATTCCACACCCCTGGCACCTCTGATGCTCTATCTTCCTCTGGTGGTTGCAAGTCTGTCCTGTGATGGTGGTCACAAGTTATAGGGAGTCCTGACTTTCCCACCCCAAGGATGCTTGTGCCTTTGGGCACAGGGTTGGGGAGGGCCTATTTCTAACCCTGCTGGTTAACAGGTCAGAGGGAGTGCTGATATTATGGCCCAACTCTTTTTATGCTGATGGTCACTGGTTGCAGGCGGGGAAGCACTTGTTTTCCACTCCTCCCCTGGAAAGACAGTCAAGTTCCCTCTCTTGTACCAATGACACGGTAGAAAGAGCTGTTTTGTTTCATTAGTGATCCTCCATGCTGTGGCTGGTAACTAACCTTGATATCTCTAGCAGTTCCAGTTAACTGTTAGGGTGCTACACAGAGAGAAATAGAAAAAGAATAAGAAAGAAAAGAAAAAAGAATTGATGGCCATTGGGGAAAGGGCAGTCTGTCACCCCTGTGTATGCACCACTATGCAGCAGTCATTGTATAAGTGTTCAACTTCAGAGCAAACAGAAGAACCATTCTGGAAATTTAGTTAATCTTCTCACTATTAAGAGGGAAACACTCAGAGACCTCTGTTGCACTTCTTTGCCTTAGAGCTGCATAGCACTCTCTAAGCCCGAATGTGATGCACAATAGAAGCCTCAGATGAGTGCATTCTAGAAATCAGTAATACAGAGTCAGGAACTCAAAAGCCCTGCAACATTCTCTTTAGTGAGTTTATATGCAAGCATTTGAAGATCTAGGTGGTTGGAGTTACAAACTACATCACTATTGATTTCCATCTAATTAATTTCTATGGGGTACTATGCAGTAATGAGTATGTTAGTCTTCAAACTTCAGTGAAAAGAGTAGAATGATGCTAGAAAATCAGTTGCACTTCTAACATAGTTTTATTGGTGAAACACTCGGAAACCACCAAGCCATTACTTTGCCACAGAGCTGCATAGCGCTCTCTAGCCCAAACTGCCATTCACAGTAAAAGCACCAGAGGCGTACACTACCAGTTGCTAATGCAGGGAGTCATGCACTCCCAAGAGTTCAGCCCTGCTGCATTCCTTTTAGTGAGTTTATACCCAAGCATTTCAAGCTCTAGCTAGATGCAGTTGCAAACTGAACCACTATTCATTTCCATGAGGGCACTTTGAATCAATCAATATATTATTGTTCAAACTTCACTGGCAACAGCAGAGCCATTCTAGGAAGTCAGGCTTCTAACATACAGAGTTCTCACTAGGAAAACACTCAGAAATCAACAGGTCATTTCTTTGCCACAGAGTTGCATAGCTGTCTCTAGGCCAAACTGCCATGTAAAAAAGAAGCCTCACAGGCATGTAGTCTATAATATAGTAGTACAGAGAGCCATGCATTCCTTATAGTTCAGTCCTGCTACATTCCCCTTAGTGAGTGTATTCCCAGGCACTTTAAGCTCTAGCTGGTTGCAGTTGCAACATGTGCCACTGTTAAGTTTCCTTCCATTCATTTCTATGGGAGTACAAAGCAATGAGTGTATTAGTGTTCAAACTTCAGTGCAAACAATAGAATCATTCTGGAAAGTCACTTAAGCTTTGCATATATAGTTCTTAGTAGTGACACACTCAGAGCATACTAGGCTGTTTCTCTGCTACAAAGTTGTGCATCACTCTACAGGCAAACTGACTTGCCACATGGAAACTTCAAGAGGGGTGCACTGTATAAATCAGTAATGCACAGAGCCAACCACTCTGTGAGTTTACCCTATTGCATTCCCTTTACTGAGTTTATAACCGAAGTACTTGGAATTTTAGGTGGTGGTAGTCACAAAGTGCACCTGTATTCATTGCCTTCCTTTCATTTCTATAGGCCAGTGCCCCATAGAACATTTACTAGTGTTCAAACTTCAGTGCAGAGTGCAGGACTGTTCTGTAGAGTCAGGGTTCTAACAGAGTTCTTACTAGTGAAGCACTCTAAACACACCAAGCCACTTCTTTGTCACAAAGCTACACATCTCTGTGAGGCAGCAGCCTCAGAAGAATGCTACAAATTAGTAATGCACAGATCCAGGCATTTCATGAATTTATCCCTGCTGCTTTCCCTTAACTGAGTTGATACCCAAGTACTTGGAGCTCTAGATGGTTGTAGTTACAAATTGTACCCATATTCATTTCCTTCCATCTATTGGGCACTATAAACAATTAACACATTAGTCTTTGAACTTCAGTTCAAGAGCATAACCATCCTAGAGAGTCAGCTAAGCTTCTAACATAGAATTTTTATTAGTCAAATAGCACCCAGTAGACCATTTCTGTGATGATGCTCCATAGGACTCTTTCAGGAAAACTTCCATGCAAAGGGAGGTGCACTCTGCAAATCTGTAATGCAGGTAGTCAGACACTCCAGTTAACATATCCAGGGTTCATTACTTGTTGCAAATTTATTCTTTTGTTATGGGTACTGGGGATTGAACTCACGACCGTGCACTTACAAGGCAGGCACTTATGCTGCTGAGGTAAATCCCCAGCCCCGCAAGTTTATTCTTAAACATGTGAAGCTCCAGCTGCTAGCAGTTAGAACTGCACCTGAGATCACCCACTTCCATTCATTTCTATGGGACACAACAAGCCAATGAATATCACAGTGTCCAAACTTCAGTAAAACACCAGCATCATTTTGAAAAGTCTGTTAGTCCTGTAACATAGAGTAGCTATTATTGAAACACTGAGAGCTGTCCAGGTACTTTCTTCATCCCAGAGCTGCATGGCACACTCGTAGACCCTCACAGAGGTACACTTCACAAAACTGTAATACAGATAGGCAGACAAACCAGTGAGTACGGACAGTCTGCATTACTAGAAAGGATTCTGTACCCAAAGAGATCTAGGTCATTGAAGTCAGACTTTTCACCTCAGGTCATCCATTTTCAGTGACTTTTATGGAACACATTGGACTAAGGAATATCTTAGTGTTAAACATCAGTGTAAACTGGACATTGATTCTAGAAAATCTTTTAGCCTTCTAACATAGAGTGCTTATTAGAAAAACATTGAGAACTATCCTGAACCTTTCTTCGCCACAAAGCTATATTGCATTCTCTAGAACTGTCATTCTGAGTAGAAGCCTTATACAAGTATGCTTTGCAAACCTGTAATGCATAAAGGCAGAAATTCTAGTGATTAAAGACAGCCTGCATTATTTGTAAGGAGTTTACACCCAAACATTATGGCTCTAGATCATCACAGTAGGTAGAAACCACCTCAAATCATCCAGTTCCATTCATTTCTGTGTGGCGCAATATACTAAGGAATAACAGTGTCAAACATCAGTATAGACAGCAGAAACATCTTGGAAGGTCGTTTACACTTCTCAGATTAGAGTTGTTATTAGAGAAACACTTAGACCTCTCCAGGGCTATTCTTTAACACAAGAGTTGCATGGCACATTCTAGATCAAACAGGTTTTTACTATAGAAGCATCAGTGAGGTACATTCAACAAATCTGTAATACAGGTAGCCAGACACTCTGGATATTATACCTACGAGTCATTATTCATTGTGAGTTTATTTTTAAGCATTTCAGTCTTTAGGTGCTTGTGGTTAGGTATTATATCTGAGGTCACCAGTTTCCATTTTTTTCTATGGGTCACAGTGGAACAATGAATAAGTTAACGTCCAAACTTCAGTGAAGACAGCAGCATCATTCTCGAAAGTCTGTTAGACTTCTAACATGGAGTGGTTATTAGTGAAACAAAGAGAAGTATCCAGGACCTTTTTGTTTTTTCTACAAAGCTCCATTGTACTTTTTAGGCCAAACTGCCATTATAATCAAAACCTCACAGAAGTGCCCTCCACAAACCTGTAAAGCAGACAGCTAGACACTCCAGTGAGGACAGACAGCCTGCATTACTAGTAAGTAGTTCATATCCAAACTATATGAGCTGTAGGTTGTTGCAGTCAGAAACTGTACCTCAGTTTATCACTCCCTTTCTTTAGGTGACAATGGATGAAGGAATATCTTGTGTCAAACAGTGTAAACCACTGAATGATAATGGAAAATCAGTTTGGTTTCTATCCTAGAGTTGTTACTACTGAAACACTCAGATCTCTATATGCTTTTTCATTGCCTCAGGGCTGCTGAACACTCTCTAGCTCTGACTGCTTGCACAGGAGAAGCCTTGGTGTAGTTCACTTTTGCCAAACAGTCCAGGTTGCATAACAAGGCTATGTTGCTTTTTGTGAATTTACTCATACACTCTTCAAACTCTAAGTGCTTGCTGTTAGAAACTGTACCTGAGGTGACCAACTTCCACTCACTTTGTGTGTATGTGTGGGTTCCAGGAATTGAATTCAGGACCTCACACTAGTGAGGCATGTACTGTGCCACTGAGCTACATCCCCGGGCCCTTTCCATTCAGTTCTATTTGGGGCACAACAGAACAATGAATATCTTCTTGTCCAGACTTCTAGGGAAACAGCGGCATCATTCTTGAAAGTCTGGTAGCCTTTTAAAACAGAGTGTTTATTACTAAAACATGGAGAACTACCCTGGAACTTTTTTCTGCCACAGAGTACCATGACAATGTCTAGGTCAAACTGAGATTCACAATAAAAGCTTCAGACCTATAATGCAGACAAGCAGACAGTGCAGTGAGTACAGTACCTGAATTACTAGTAATAAGTTTATACCCAAATACTATGAGCACTAGGTCATGAAAGGTAGAAACTGCACCTTAGATCATCTACTTGCATTCTCTTCTATGTGGCACAACAGACCAATGAACATCTTAATGTCAAACATCAGTATAAACTTCACACTATTCTGGAAAGTCAATCAGGCTTCTACAATTTTGTTTTATTTTAAAGGGAATAAAACAGAACAATAAAATGCAACAAAATAGTGAGAACAATATTGGATTTCATGAATAAGAGAGAAGGAAATCCCCATAGTTGCTATACTGCATACTGTTATTCTCTAAATAGATCCTCAGACTACCAGCTTTAGGCCTGCAAAGTCAATCAAACAATGTGAGCCTTAAGTTGTTTGTTTGCTAGTTTTACTTCAGTTGCTATCATCTCAGTCTGTATTCCTCTACATCAGCCAGTTGCTTACAGGGGCTGGAAAGGAGCAGAGGGCTGTGGTGCAGCACTCTTCTTGTTTCCCAGCCTGTGAGCTGCCTGGATCATGGGAGAACATGGGCTGGCTTCTTGGTAGCAGCACGGCTGCTGATACTACCATTTGAATTGTTATTAGTGAAATACTGAGAACTGTCAGGCCCTTTCTTTGTCGCAGAGTTGCATGGCACTCTCTAGGCAAAACAGACATTCACAATAGATGCCTCACAGATACACACTCTAAAAACCTACAGGTTATGCAGATATGGAGACATTGCAGTAAGTACTATTAAGGAGTTTATACCCAATAACTCTGAGCTCTAGGTCACTGCAGTTAGAAAATGCACATCAGATCATCCACTTCCATTCAATTTTATGTGGCACAGTAGACTAAGCAATATCTTAGTATCAAACATCAGTGTAAGGTGCAGAACAATACTGGAAAATGTGTTAGGCTTCTAATATAGTGTTATTACTGAAACACCCAGATGTCTCCAGGATTTTTTTTTTTTGCTAAAGACCTGCATAGCACTTTCTAGCACAAACTACCTTTCAAAGTAGAGGTGTACTCTACAAATTGGTTATGCAAGTAGCCAGACACTGCCATGAGCATAGCCAGGCTTCATTATTTGTTGCAAGTTTATCTTTAAACACTTCAAACTCTAGCTAATTGCAATGATAAACTATACCTGACGTCATCCACTTCCATTCACTATTATGGGACACAATGTAGCAATAAATATCTTAGTGTGAAAACATCAGTGAAAACAGTAGTATCTTTTTGTTAATTCATTTAGACTTCTAACATAGTGGTTATTAATGAGACAGAACTATCCAGGAACCTTGTTTGCCACAGAACTGCATGGAGAAGTTTAGGCCTATGCCATTGTGAGTAGAAGCCCCATACAGGTACACTTTTCAGAGCTGTAATGCAGACAAGGAGATACTCCACTGAATACAGACAGCCTACATTACTAATATAAAGTTGATACCCAAACAGTATAAGCCCTAGGACGTTGCACTTGGAATATACACCTCAGGTCATCCACTTCTAACCACTTCAAAGTGGCACAAAGACTAATAAATATCTTAGTGTCAAGTATTAGTGTAAACTGCAGAATGATTCTAGAACCAATTCGGCTTCTTACAGTACAGTTGTTATTAATGAAACACTCAGATCTCTCCAGGGGTGTTCTCTGACACGAGCTTTATAACACTCTCTAGACTAAACTGCCTTTCAGTATAGAACCTCAGCGAGGGTACTCTGCAAGTCTGTAATGCAAGTAGCCAGACACTCCGGGTAGTATCCCTGGCTTCATTACTTGTTGCAAGATTATTCTTAAAGTTCTTCAAGCTCTAGCTGCTTGCAATTTAAAAAGTATACCTGAGGACACACACTTCCATTCACTTCTATGGGAAACAATGGAGAAATGAATATTTTACTGTCCAAACTTCATTGAAAACCATAGCGTCATTCTGGAAATCTATTAGGCTTCTAACATAGTATTAGTGAAACATAGAGCACTGTCCAGGACCTTTTGTTGCTACAAGCTGTATGCAATGTCTGGCCCAAACTGCCTTCTACAATGGAAGCCACACAAGGCCATGCTATGCAAAACTTTACTGCAAACTGGCAGACACTCCAGTGAGTACAGACAATCTGCATTACTAGTGAGTAATTTATATCAAACACTATGAGCACTAGTTAGTTTTGGTTAGAAACTGCACCTCACTTATACTCACTTCTATATAATACAAGGAACTAATGAATATTGTAGTGTACAAACTTCAGTGTAAACTGCAGAAGTATTCCAGAAAGTCAGTTAGTCTTCTAACAGAGAGTGGTTATTAGGGAGACAGTCAGATCTCTCCAGGTCTTTTCTTACCACAGAGATGCACAGCAGTTTCTAACCCACACTGCCTTCCATGGCATTAGTGAAGTGCACTCAGCTGTGTTAAATCTGTAATGCAGGGAGTCAGACACTGAATTTAGCACAGCCAGATGGAATTTTCCATGTGTATGTGAGTTTATCCGTAAACACTTCAACCTCTAGCTGCTTGCAGTTAAAAACTGTACCTGAGGATACTCTTCCATTGACTCCTAAGGGGAAAATGGGATAACGTGTATCTTCCTGTCAACCTTCTGTGTCCAAATTTCATTTAAAACACCAGCACAATTGAGAAAGTTTGTTAGGCTTCTAACATAGAGTGGTTACTAACGAAACTGTGAGAACTGTTTAGGCTCTTTTCTTGCCACAGAGCTGCATGACACTGTCTAGGCCAAATTTCTATTCACAATAAAAGCCTCAATGAGGTGCACTGTACAAATCAGTAATGCAGAAAGCCAGACCATCCCATGAGTTCAGCCACGCTGCATTTAGTTTAGTGTGTTTATACCCAAACACTTTGAGCTCTGCAGTTACAAACTTCACCAGCATTTATTTTCTTTGATTTGTTTTTATGGGGCATTATGAGTCAATTAATATATATCTTTCTGAATTTGAATAAGTAGAGTAAAACCATTCTGGAATGTCAGTTATGCTTCAACATGGAGTTGTTAGTAGAAAAACACAGAGATCTCCATTCCATTTCTCAGCCACAGAGCTGCATAGCACTCTCTAGGCCAAACTACCATGCACAACACAAGCCACAGGGAGGTGTACACTACAAATCCATAATGTAGATGGCCAGACACTCCAATGAGCTCAGCCACGTTGCATTCCTTTAGTGAGTTTATATGCAAGCACTTCAGGCACTAGATGGTTGCTGTTAGAAATTGCACAAAGGTTCCTTTCCATCCTTTCCTATCTATGGGGCATCATGAAGCACTGAACACACTGGTTTACAATCTTCAATGAAGAGCATCTCAGGCTGTCTCTTTGGGACCCGAAAGTCTCGGACCCGTAGAATGGCCTGGGCTGTTTGGATCGAAAGTCTGCGCAGACCTGCATCTCGGCGCGACTCTTTGGGGCTGGTAGGCCCGCCCTTCATCTGCAAGGAACTGCCTGGAGATCGGCATCTGGGCCAGGTCTGTTTGTGCCCGTAGCCCCGCCCTTCACCCCCAGGAAGTCTCCCAGAAAGCAGCATCTCAGGCTGTCTCTTTGGGACCCGAAACTCTCAGACCCGTAGAGTGGCCTGGGCTGTTTGGATCAAAAGTCTGCGCAGACCTACATCTCAGCGCGACGCTTTGGGACTGGTAAGCACGCCCTTCAACTGCAGGGAACTGCCTGGAGATCGGCATCTCAGCTGGGTCTGTTTGGGCCCATAGCCCTGCCCTTCACCCCCAAGAAGTCTCCCAGAAAGCAGCATCTCGGCCTGTCTCTTTGGGACCCAAAACTCTCGGACCCGCAGAGTGGCCCGGGCTGTTTGGATTGGGAATATTGTGGAGACTGGCATCTTGGCCTGGTCTGTTTGGGACCGGGAACTTTTCAGAAACCAACATTCTGGCCTGACTCTTTGGGACCTGTAGGCCCTTCACTTGCAGGGAACCTCCTGGAGACC
>PVJX010043365.1:0-13706 GCA_004027295.1 Dolichotis patagonum
CCTGAACTGCAAGACTCTGTCTCAAAAAGAAAAAATACATAAATAAATAAACAAAAACTATATTGAAAATGGATCAAAGATTTAAATGTTGAACCAGAGATATATAATCTGATGGAAAAAAATAAATCAATTCTTGAAGACACAAGTATAGGCAAAAGACTTTCTGGACAGAACCCCAATGGCAAAAGAAATAATACTGAGAATCAACAAGTAGGATGATAGCAAATCAAATGGCTTCTGCATAGCAAAGGAAACAACACAATATACAGAATCAGAAAAAATTTTTCCAGCAATTCTTTAGGTAAAGAACTAACATAAAAATGTATGTAGTGGGCCAGGGATTTAGCTCAGCAGCAGAAGTGCATGCCTGGCAAGCATGAGGTCGTGAGTTTGATTCCCAGTTCCAAAAAAAAAAAAAAAAACAGAATATATAAATACCCTAGAATATTTATGACTCCCCCAAAATAAAACTCAATCAAAACATGAGCAACCAAAATGAATACACATGCCTGAGAACAACTAAAAATGGCCAATAAACACATGAAAACTGCTATCATCCATTGGCCAGAGAAATACAAATTAAAACTATATTGAGACAGAATCTAACTCCAGAAACAAAGAATATCATCAACAAATCCAATAATAACAAATGGTGGTAAGGATGTGGAGGTAACAGCATGTTTTAACTATTGATCACTCATTATGTATTCTGCTATTAATTTTTTTATTTTCCATAAAAATCTAGGGAAGATTATCTTTTGTATAACATTGTACACATAACCCATATAAAATAAAACTTGCATATAGTAGGTGCTTGGTTTATATTTGTTGAATAGATGGATGGATGGATGGTTGGGTGGGTAAAGTAGCTTTCTTTTTTGTTACTGTTTTTACGTTCTCCAGTTTGAAGAGGACAGGGGAGTCAAAAATTTTGGTTGCTTAATGATTAATAATTATTCCTCTTCTAAGTATGGAGTATTGATAAAGTATTATTTCATTCAGAAATGAAACAATTTATATACCATTGTTACAAAGCACCAATTTCTAAATGTTAAGTACAACTATACCTATGACAATTTAATTTGGAGAGCTTATTCAAAGTATTTTAAGTCAAACCAACTTCAAATTAATTTTGCTTTGAGAATTTCATGCTAATCATTGAGAAGATTATAAATACCCTGGGATGGCACCCTACATGACAACATGTCACAGTGATTGAGATGCATCCAGAGAATCTTATTCCTCAGATAACAAAATGATCTCAGTTTCAGTCATTTATAACAAGTTTTTTTATAATAATATAGATTATGTGATAAAGGATTTATGCAAGTGGCATCATTAAAGAAAGATGGGGGTAGGAAGATGTTTTAAAAACATAACTCAAACAAAGAAAAACTATAAACGATCCACATTGCTGCACCTCTCTTATTATGTAATACCTTAATAAGGAATTTCTAGTACAACAGAGGACTTTCAAAACAAGGAATGAGTAGGGTTAGTAGTGGTGGAAGAAAATTAAGACAAGGATATAAGATATAAAAGCAAAGATCATTGTTAAGATCAAAGTAGGGAAGAGAGGAAAGATGAGGAGGCATATAAACTTTCATTTGGTTTAATCTCGTTATCCCCTTCACAGCTCAAAAGTGTTCCTTCTCTCCACCTCTGCCTTTCTGACTTGCTTATTTCTTGTCTCTATTTTATCTACTGCTATCTAATCAAGGTTTATTGTAGCAGTTTCCCCATACACTCTAAAACATCAATGTGAGTCTGATTTTTCTAAAGAAAAGCTCAATGTATTTGATAGAAGAAATGAAATTAAAAGTATAACACATCAAATCCCATTGGTTTATTTTAAATCTTATACTTGATACTTATTATCATATCCTTTGGAGCCCCAGAGCACTAAAGCTAAATAGTACATCAGACAGAGAACTCCAAGCCATGCTTTTCTAGTGAAATCTGCATTATGTCTCTCAAATATCAGGGGAGGCCTATGTATTCACAAACATAATGCAGAAGATGTATCTTCTAGAGGGATGCTAGATCCAAACATAACACATCAAACTGGTGATTGTTTTTAGTCAGTAAGCAAGGCTATTTAAATGTTAAATAATTTATCTTCATTATACTGTCAAAGTTGAGGTCACATAAGAGAGAAGTTGCACAATTCTGCAGGCCTACTTCATAGCTTACCATTTAATCTGAACACTTCAGTTGCATTGTCATATTTTTGAACTGATAAACCTCATTATCTAACAAGCATACAATTAGCTCCCTTCAGAAAGTATCCTTCATTCATTAATAAAAACCTCAGACACATCTGAATGTCCATCAAATGTGAGTTCTTATAAAATGCAAATGTAAAAAAAAGGAAAAAGAAAAAGAAATAAAATAAAAGGAAAGCATGGTCACATGCAAATCAGGACAACTACTAAAGTACTTTAACTTCACATCACTATGACAAATAGTCTTTTCTGGGATATTTAGAATGCCAAGGGTTTTAATTATTGACCTTGCTGAGTTCTAATGATATCAACTTTTATTAATTTCATATTCAACAGAGAGTGAAAGAAAATCATCTTTGTTATATCTTCTCTCATTTTACCCATTTCAGGTGGCTTAGTAATTTTTTTTTAAAAATAGCACTTCTATTCAAACATATGTTGGGTATCCATGATGCCTAAGCTGTCCACAGTTCATATATCTGGACTACACATGTGCTTTACCAACTGTCACAAAATTCTTTCTTCAGCCAGCTAGAGACACACAGAAGTAGGCAGTGTTTCCTGCATGAACAATATCCCTGGCACAGGAGTCAGTAAAACTTTGAGAAAGATCTTCACAGAAAGAAAATAACACAAGTAAGCCCAGAAAAGGCTGGCTGGAAGCTCCCACAACTATTCCAGGAGGGAAGAGTTATGGCAGACAAAAAGGAATATATGCAAATTTTCCAGAAAAAGGAAATTGGGGACATAGAAATAATCACTCAGGAATAAAGGAGATTGGGCAACCATTTGAAACCTTGGACAACTAGACTACTAGTCCAATAAAAATTTACTAACTCTGGTTTGTAAATAATGGTTACATCCCATTCACCACCAAAAATTATCCATTTTAAAAAATTAAGAATCAAGGGTTACATACTAAAAATATGCACCAGTACCTCGGCTGTGTAGGTGACTTGTCTGACATCATTAACCAGAATTAGCTAATAACCTAGAAGACACTAAAAATATACATTCTCTATTCATAAACGCAATATAACATTAACATTAGGGTTAGGATTCTCAGAAGAGTGGGGCCAGAGATACAGCTCAATGGCAAAGCACCTGCCTGGCAAGCAAGAGATCATGAGTTCAATTCCCAGTACCAAAGGAAAATAAAAAAAGATTCTCAGAAGAGAATTCCTTATGCCAAGGGTTTTAATTATTGACCTTGCTGAGTTCTAATGATATCAACTTTTATTAATTTCATATTCAACAGAGAGTGAAAGAAAATCACCTTTGTTATACCTTCTCTCATTTTACCCATTTCAGGTAGCTTAATAAATAAATTTAGCTGCCGGGGATTTAGCTCAGTGGCTTAAGCGCCTGCCTGGCAAGTATGAGGTCATGAGTTCGATCCCCGGTACCAATAAATAAATAAATAAATAAATAAATAAATAAATAAATTTAGCTAAGCTCAATGCATTGTCACTCTTGAGATGGTGTCTAAATATACCAAGCATATTTATCTGGTGTCCAGAGGCACTACAATAGGGGAGTTGACAAGTCTATCAGATACTAACAGCTGATGGCAGTGGAGGAGATTAAAGAACTATAAAAAGCAATTTTGAAATTTGAAAAGCACACCAGTCTGCGGACCTTCAGTATAGAAGCAAACATTCCTATTCATATGAAAAGCCCCAGTAAAACAATTGTACACAGCATAGACAAACAATTGATATTCATAGTGATGACCAAACTCCAGCCTTGTGCTAATTTTGTCACTTGCTAACATTACACCAAGACTTCCACAGTGAAACTGTATGATACAGTGAGAGAAAAAAAACAAGGTACCAATTGTTAAATAGCTCTACATTTATCAGTTAGTCATTAAGTCTCAGATTGTTTTCTGTAAAATACAGAAAATACTATTTCCCTTGTAGGATTGTCCTGAAGACAAAATAAGATATTGTACTATATGTAAAAGCACTTCATACCATATCAAGTGTCCCAAAAAATGGTAACCCTCCATTGTCTTTGCTTAAAAATGTGACTATAAGAAACGCCACTGCTTACCTCAGCTATTTTATTTATTACCTTCTGAGGTTTCTACTTTAACATATCTCCTCTTTGATTTGCAAGGAATTATCACCTCAGGTATATCCAAACTCTATAGACATCCTTGATTGTTCCTTTTTCACTCATGTCTAAGCAGTAAGTCATACATATCCTCCTGACCTATCTTCTGGTTCCTTTGACATTCCCTCTAATACTTCCTTTACCAGATTCTTAGAGACTAATCTTTAAGTGGCTCTCCCTGTGCGCTTTCCTATACCTGCTCCAAGTACAGTTTTGTATGTGTCTCTCCCTGGATCAAAAGCATTCACTGGCTTTCCATTGCCCTCAAGATAAAATCCAAACTAACCAAAGTGGCATTTATAAAAATGCTTTGTGTTAAAATACAACACCCACAAAAAATTTAATGAAGTCAAAGCTGAGCAAAATATGATGATGATGATGATAATGATGATGTACATATGTTCTGCTTTGCTACTTACTTTGCTTTGCTGCTTGTTTTGTGAAAAGCATACAGAATTTCATAGTATTATTCCTACCCTACTGAGTGGTTCTTTTCTCTGCTTTAGAAGTTGTGTTTACCCTATCAAGAAGCCACTACAAGCAGAATTCCCCAGATGTGCATCTTCAAAGATGTGGTATTTG
This sequence comes from Dolichotis patagonum, assembly GCA_004027295.1. Lineage (NCBI taxonomy): Eukaryota > Metazoa > Chordata > Mammalia > Rodentia > Caviidae > Dolichotis > Dolichotis patagonum. The sequence goes on from PVJX010043365.1 coordinate 4,926, forward strand.
TTGTAATACAGAGTCCTATACCATGCTGTTTGCCACCCACTCCTATCATACTCTTCTGTTGGTATTTTCTTGTCCTCTAAATCACCAAGCTCTACAATGCCAGTGTCAGTCTCACATCTTCATTTATTTTTCTTTTGGGCCTTTTTTGAAACATGTATCATAATGTCTTATTTCCTTAATCCTACTCCCCAGACCCAAAAGAATAGGCTTTGAAGACCATCCACTGTGGGGCTCACTCATTGTTCTAATTCCATATTGTACATACTAAATTTTATCTCTAGACTGAAAGTTCCCCCAGAGAAGGGATTTCCTTTAGTGCAATCACTCCATTGCCAAACACCGTGCATACTTGCAGAGACAATCAACCAATGCAGCCATTCCTGGGTTTCACTGGAATTATCTACTGAATCATGTGACTTCACTTTGGCATCATTTTCACCCTCTAAATTATTTTGGGCCTTCTTCCTGTTTTTTTAAGTAAAAAATTAGCACTTTTTTGCTTTCAGGAGTGTTGTCAGCTATACTTCTGAATGTACATGCTTCATCCTGCTTTATATTTTACAGATAACAGTATCAAATTATATACTCTTCAAGAGCTTCCATAAAGTTAAAACACAAAGCCATTTTCCTCTTGGCAGATGATCTTATTCACTTTTTGGGGGGAGGGCAGGATAATGAGGACCAAACTCATAACCTCCTACTTGCCAGGCAGGAGCTTTTGCTGCTGAGCTAAATCCCCAGGTCCCTCTTATTCACTCTTACTGTTCAGAAAAATGACACTGGTCCACTTGGATTGAATATACCCTGGCTATCATCACTTATAATGCTGTGTTAGGGGAATAGTACTGATTTTAAAAATAAAGTCTTTTACTTCCCTACAACCCAGGAATGAAATTTTAAGATACATAGAATTAGTAAGTAATATATCTCATTCTTAAATCAATGCAAATATTTAATGACTTGAAGTAACTAAAAAAATCAAAATGCATTTCAGGACAAATAGATCAGATAGAATATAAATTCTCATTTGGAACCAGCAGTCAGACATAGTCCTCAAATGCTTAACCTCAGCAATTGTTTCATAAGTAATCATATGCAAAGTAAAAGATGTGGGTTTTGTTTGTTTCTTGTTTTTTATTGAACAAACTTGTCTAAATTTGCACTTCAGAATTTGCTCAAAAAATGTTTGTTGAATAGATATACTGTTCCCAAGGCCAAGCAACAGTATACAACTCAAAATGAAGATGATGCAAGTCAAGAGAGAGAGAGAGAGAGAGAGAGAGAGAGAGAGAGAGAGCAAGAACCCTAGGATAATCTATAAAGTCTGATTGTCTATCTGACTCTAAGGATGTATGTTGGTAACTCCTTGACACTGAATTTGCTTTCTACAAAATGATACACTCTATGTCATTGGAGCATTTCAGTACACATTTCAGTATGAACTCTATTTCTATATGATAAAAATTCAGAAAAATATCACATGAGAATAATGACTCCATAGTGAAAAGATACTTATAAATTCATATCTATACCACATTAAGGGTATATTCAGGATGCTGGGTTATAGCTCAGTGGTACAGTGCATTCCTGGAATGCTCAAGGCCCTGAGTTTAATCCATAGAGTTGAGAAAACAAGTGTAATACATAAAGAAATTGAGTCCATATGGAGATCTTTACAAACTATGTTAAACATATCTTCCTTCAACACTTGGCAATTAGGACAGGTGTAGATTCTGTCACTGCTACCTCTTAGTGGGCATTTCAGAGGTTCATAGATAAGAGAAAATAAAATATTAGCTGACAGTTGAAGTCAGGATGATTAAAATTTGGATTATTAAAATGACATTCTGATACAAAATCCACACTGGCTTAATTATTAAAGTTCAGCTTTCTGTTCACAAGGCTTTACATTACCCCCTCCAGGCAAAATTAAATATGTAAGATTTTCTACCCCATGAACATATTGCTGCTAAGCAGCTGTCATAGTGTCTATGGAGATGATGTCAGACTATCTTTTTAGTTATAAAGAGATGCAGGGTATATGAGGTCTTAAATGTTCATCAGATGATAAGCTTTTACCTCCTAAAAGAAATACATTGGGCTAAGATGATTTAATTTTAAGCACTCAGGATTGCACAACCAATATTATATAAATGAGAAATTTCAACTAATATTCAACCTTGCAATTAACTTAGCAAAAGAAATGTAAACTGTGAGCTAAAACATTTGACCAGTCATGGTGAGTCAGTACCTATTTCAGCTAACAAATTATTTACAATATTTCCCTTTACATGCTAAAGGGATATACCTTAACTAGCTTCTTCTTATTCTAACAGCATCCACTAAAACTTCCTCATGGCTACATTCATACAAATGAGAAAATCAAAAGAACCAGAAGACTAAAAAAAAACTGATATTAAATACAGCTAAGAGTCCATCACTAATTTTCCATTCAACCAATTCCGTTTCTCTGGTTTGAGTAGAATTTTTTAATAATTAACATATTTCTAGCAACCACATTGCAAACTCATGGGAGTAGAAAGCAAGAGAGCTCACCTCACACTATCAGTGGTAAATCAGCAAGTGATCACAATCTGACACTAAAGAGGAAAGGTCACAATAGCAAACCTCTCACAGCTTTCCAGTTGTGTCCTCTTCTTTTCCTTATGGAAGAGACATAAAATTCTACATTTGTACTATCAAGTAGCTAGTATGAATTGAGGCTACGAAAGTTTTGCTTGAATAGTTTATTTTCAGTAATGTAGTCCATTACAGTCAGTGTAACAAAGCAACATGACTATAAAGCATCCAAGACAGGTTGAAAATATCTTTATCCTTGTAAAAAAATTTTATTTGAATAAAAGGAAAAATGTTCTGCCACTTACAATCTTAAACACAGAAGTAACTTAGAAGAATATTATGAAATTTAATTCCCAAAGGCCCATTAAAAATAAATTATTCATCTTTCTAAAAAGGTTTAGGTAGAGCTGAGCCTAGAGGGAAGAAGATGGACGAATCCTCTCCAAATCCATCCAGTGCTATAATTCCTAAAAGAGCCTCAATTCTGCTGCACTGCACACATGTAGTAACATAAATGTGCTGCTTATAATTACAAACTGTGATCCATTCATAGATGCTGACTTTTGCCATTTGATGCTCATAAAGCATCATTTGGCATTTCCTCTAATGTATAAAGAATGCAATTATACATCTTTTGAGTGAAAATACCTTTTGAGTGAAAATTTCTCAAGAGAGAGATTGGTATATACTATGTGTTCAATGAAGTCTAAAGTAACTCATTCAGAAGATAAACTATAAGAAAGAAGCTTTTTAAACTTCATTCTTCTGACAGAATTGATCATTTTGCACTGCCTTCTCCACATGAAATAAACAATAATCAAGCTAAGTGAAAGAAACAGTTTTAATAAGACACATATTTAGTGTTGGAAAAACAGTGGTCACAAGGGACTAATATATTATTGAACCTTATAGAGAGAATATCTACATTACTTGTATGTAGTATAGTTCTGGCAGAATCTAGAGATTTTTCTTTCATTTTTGTCTGGAGCTCTTTAGAGCCCTTTATAATGACTCTATCTTTTGTTTTGCTTTGTTTTATTACAAACAGAATCTCTCTATGCAGTTCAGGCCTTATACCCACCATGTACCCTAGGGTGGCCACAAACTCTGGCAATCCTCCTACTTATGGTTACTCCAGTGCTGGTATAGGAGGCATGTGCCACAATACCATTGCTTTATATCTACTGTAAACCTTAGCCTCAGCTCCCACCCAACTGCTTTCTGTGTTCTGCCCAATGACCCTATACTGTATTCTAGGCTAATCTTGCATTTCTTAATACTTTGGATCAGGAATGTCTCTGCTGTCATACTTTGGATCAAGAATGGCACATGTGTTGAAGGCTAGGTTCCCCGCTGGTATTGCTAATAAAAGGAAGTACAACCTAGTGGGAGGAGATCGGTTATAGAGAGCATGTCCTGACAGAGGATGCTGGAATCTTTGCCCCTTTTTGTCTCTCTTTCTGTATCTAGACTGTGATGAAATGATCAGTTTTGCTTCAATATATGCTCCCTGCCATGATACTCTGCCTCACTACAGGGCCAAAGCCATGGAACCATGTGAAAATGGACTAAAACCTGTGAAACCATAAACTAAAACTAAGTCTTTTCTCATTTTATGTAGTTTATCTCAGGTATTTTGTTTCAGTGACACAAACCTTGCTTACATAAGTCTCCTATCCAAATACTTGTTTTTATTAAAAAACACTAACAGGGATACTGTTTTAAGTACTTTAAAAATACCAATGCATTTCTTACAAAACAACCTTATATTATGAGTGAGGTTCTATTATCTTCATTTAATAGGTTAAAAAATGTAAGTAGTGGAGCAGAGATTAGAACCTAGGCATTTGGAGATTACCTGCATTTAGTGACCTATGTGCTGTCTTTACAAAGGAGATAGTCAAATGATGGTTGCTGTTTTAATTATCCTAAGGATGCCTTGTTTTTCTTTTATGAAAAAGTACACTATTGTTATAATTCTTGAAAAGCAATCCACAGCACATATCCTAACTTTATCTACAAGATACATACACATATAATATGACAAAACTTTTTAGCATAGTCTTTAGTAATAAGATTTTGCTTAGCTCTGAGGCATGGCCAGGAACTACACACTGCAAAATATATTTTGGTTTTTATTTCCAAACACTTTCCTAATACAGATTTAACAGTTGGTTCTGTGGATCCCATGAGTCCTACAGAAAAAATGAAATAATCTAGAACATCTAACGTTCCCCTACTCATTCCTGGAACTCCAGCTTTTTCCATTCTCTCCTTATCTAGGCAGGATTTCTTATGCATCTGCTAACTGCTAGCCCAACCACAGGAGTGAGCTAAGTGGCTCCAGTATCTTCTAAGGGACTACTTCTCTCCACCTGCACTTAACTCCCTTGCCAACAAGATAGCTACTGAATTGCCTGTCAATTCCAGCGCTCTGCCAGTCTGACAGGGCTTCCTCTCCAAATCATTGTCTTCCCTGCTAATCCATTTAAAGTTACATTTCATTTTTTTATTTTATTTTTTTTTAATTTAATTTAATTTTATTTTATTTTATTTTATTTATTTTGACAGAGCTGGCTTTGAATTCACTTTGAAGCCAAGACTGGCCTCAAACTCACAGCAATCCTCGTGCCTCAGTCTCCCGAGTGCTGGGATTACAGGTATGTGGTGCCAGGCCCAGCTCTAAATCTCAACTTAAATGTCATCTTCTCCGTACCTGATGTACCTTGTTGGTTTTGACTGGAGATTCATAAGTTTGTTAAAGAGATGAGTTATACAGCTAAACCTGATTTGTAAGTTTTGAATTTATATTGTTCCATGCCATGTACAAAACCATTTTTTCTATCAAAAAATAAATATAAATAAATGTCATTTTCTCAAAGATGAGTTGTAATGATTCTAAGTATCCTTTTCATCCCAATTACTTTTATCTCGCTACCCTATTTATTTCTGTCTTCATATTTATTACTTCTGGATATTTTTAAAGCTATTCTGGGATTTGTTTCCTAGTTCCCCAAGTAGGATTGCACACTCTAGAAGGGCAGAGATTATAGTTTTTCATAACTATTTCTCCAGTGATGATACGTTAGAGTCTGTTTATACGAGGAAAAAAGCAGCTACTATCATCCTAGTGCAAGAAGGTAGCCTCTAATAGAGCGGGCTTTCCTGAAATTGCCCCTCAGTTCTAGCCTGGCACGGAGTCATTACCACTGGTCTATAGCACTATCAAGTGTTTCCTTTGTTCCATTCCTGGAAGCCAGTAAAATATGGCTGTTTCCTTCCCACCACTCAGCAGTTTTCCCCTTTCTTTAAATATTTTTATTTTGGTGCTGAGGCTTTTGGAGGAGAGGCACCTTTCATAAAAGAAAACCTGTATTTGTCCTATCTCCATGCTTTTGAAGAAATAAAGACTTCTTCACCCATGCCAAAACATTTTAGCTTCCACTCCAAGCCACACTTTATGTGGGCAAAGGTTCAATTTGTAACTTTGTCATCTCCTCTGAAAATGAACAGACTTAAAATCACTGTTCTGTTGGAAGACTAATCAAAGAATAATAAAAGCATAAAGAAAGCATAAATAAGATACAGCATAAGGAAACAATAAGTTGAGAACAAGTTGTAATTTGGAGAGGACCTAGACTTCAGAGTTCTGAGTCCTAAATTCCACGTAGAAACTTCCCCTAAATTCTCATCTTTAGGAGATCTGGGAGTGATTTCTCCAACAGAGCAGGCCAGTTTCTTTAAAAGGCCTAATTGCAATATTTCCATGGCAACCTGGAGCAAGAATGACTACTGCTTAGTGTTCACATAAAGGAAAGGTAGCTACAATGCAGAGAAAGGAGAAAGAAAAAGAAAAAAGACAGAATGAGAGAGAAAACAAGAAAACAAGAATGAGAAAAATAGAATGAGAAAACAAGGAATACAGAGGGAGATGGAGTAGGGAAAGTGAAAACAGGTAAAGGAACAAATAAAGGAAAAGGGAAAGAAAGAGGAGGGGAGTTGAAGTTCTTGACTTTTAGTTTTTATGACTGTTTCTGGACCACTCAATATTGTACAACACTGATAAGTCCCATCCATTAGTGAAGCTTTCTGGTATTTTATTTGTATGGTCTGTTCTCTCTCTCCTTTATTTATTTATTTATTTATTTATTTATTTATTTTTGGTACTGGGCATAAAACTCACAACCTCTAGCCAGTCAGATGCTTATGCTGTGGAACTAAATCTCCAGCCCCTCTACTCTCTCTTAATAAGCAAACAATGTGATGCATGTCTATAATCTCAGCATTCTCCAAGGCAAACTAGAGGGTGGCCTGGACAATTTGGGAAGACTATGTCTTAAAAGGAAACAAATAAAAGAAAATGAAAGAAAGAAAGGGGGCGGGATATAGCACAGTGTGAAACTTCTGAGTTTGATCCTTAGTAACACACGCATACACAAAAATATCATTAAGCATTTGTGCACTAGAGCTATGTATGCATTATGTAGCAGTACTATGAACAAAGATCTCAGTGCTATTTCCAATAACAGTACTATTTCTAAGTATTAATTTCTAGAAAACACAGGATTTCAGGGCCAGAATCCCTGGGTCAGAATTCCAAATTTGCCCCTGACATGCTATATAATTTTGGACTAGATACTTCACCTTTTGTTTTTCCATACCGGGGATTGAACTCATGACCTTGTGCTTGCCAGGTAGGAACTTATGCCACTGAGCTAAATCCCTAACCCTGACCTTTTTTATACCTCCTTTTCCTTCTCTAACAAAATTGGAATTCCTACCTCAAAATATTTTGGTAAAGATTAAAGAAGTACTACATCAGAGGGCTTAGCACAATACCTGGCACATAAATGTTTAATACTATCTTGCATTTATATCACCATATTATGGATACTAAGTTACTTAGAAATATTACAGGCAGCCAGGGATGGGCTCTTAACATAAAACAATTCACTGAAAGCTAGGCCTCAAGAAAAAAAAAAGAGCCAAAAAAGAAAAAGAAAAGAGGATAGCCTATACCCACATACTTCTCCTAACAATTAACAGCAGTGATTGATATTCTAAGTAGGCATCAATCACCTTGGGTGGGGGAACCAAAGCCTCTCTAATCCTTTCCTACCCAGAAAATCCTTGTTCTTTACTAGCATGCTGGCTAATGACTGGCTTCTCCATTTGATCCTCATTTTATCAATATCATCTATATGTTTATACTTGTTGTAATCTCATTGGTTGGATATAGTTTCCTCTCACTTCACACACAATTTGGATTTCCTGTTAAGTCAATATTACCTAATGCTACTTATAATTTTATTACTTGACTAGAGTTTTCTCCCACTTTGAATGCATCCCACCTCATGGCTTTGCTTAATAAAACACCTCTGAGAAACAAGGCTGGTGGACAACCCACTTTCTGGGCCCCCTTCTGTCTCTCTTAGGCAGAGGCTATCTTTCTCTCAATAAATTCTTCCTATTCATAACCTCAGTCATTTCTAAAATTCATCCCTGAATTTTAGAGAACACAAACTCAGCATTCTGGATATATACCAGGTTAGGAGTCATATCAACCATAGTAGTATTTCAGGGAAGCACCAACACACTCTTTCCCTACAACCAACATCATACAATGAAGGTTTGAGGGCTCCAAGCATAGTATCCAAGTCAACAAAAGCCATCAACTAGTTTTCTTCACCCAAACTTACTCACCACCAGTGTCCAGATAAGTAGTTAAATTTCTCCTATAACTTCAAAGATTCTGTGAACATTATATAACAGTCTCTAAATCTGGTGTCTCATAAAATGTCTTCATCTCATGTAGCATGAAGTTTAAGTTCATTGATTCAGACCAGATGGAAATGCAAGACATTTCCAAAATTAGCTACCTTAACTATTTCCAGAGCTTTGCAAAACAAAAACAGGGGAGATTGAACAAGATGGCGGACTGGTAGGTAGCAGGAGAGAGACCCTCTCTGAGACAGACAGCTCAAATGCCAGAATAAAACACCCTGGAGAGACCTAAACAGATAGAGATGGACTCTCACAACCCAGGGAAAAACTAAACCGCAAAAAACCACTCGAATATGAGGTCCAGGGACTACCACCAGAGAAGCTAAGGTCAGCGAGCACGGAGCCCTACTCGAGCCGGCTGAATTCCTGCCCGACCTGAACAAGCGATCCGCACCATAGCGACTGGCTTGAGCCGCC
>PVJX010043366.1:0-13706 GCA_004027295.1 Dolichotis patagonum
AGTGCCCATCAACTGAGGAATGGATAAAAAAGTTGTGGCATTTTTATACAATGGAGTACTACTCAGCTATAAAGAATGATCACATCGAGATATTTATAAATAAATGGACACGACTTGAGACCATTCTCTTAAGTGAAATAAACCAAACTCACAAGGGTAAATGCCATATAATCTCCCTAATATGAGATTTGATAAGAGTTTATAAGACTTTATGGTAAGCATGAGGCCCCATCTCATAACTTCAAAGTCTTTCAAAGTTTTAAATCATCAGGTGGAATGGTGTTATCCTGTTTTGTTTGACTATATCATACGTGATGATATGAACAGCTGTTTTGAAGAAAACATTATGACAGCTATTGCTGATTTAATATTATCCTTCTTAGAAGTCCTACCATGCTTTTTTTTTTGTTTTTTTTTTGTTCTATTGCCATTGGTTCTGTCTACCACATTGTGTCTCATTGGAATTTGAATATGTGTGATAGTTCAAACAAATTTTTTCTTTTTTATCAAAAATGAGATATTATAATACTCATTGACCATTTTCTGTTATTCGGTTCAGAAAGCCCTGGAATTCTTTCACTAAATTCATGGCTTTATACTATTGTGTTATGTTTGATATTATTGTAATTGAATCTATGCTCAACTATAGCAGAGTTAGTGATATGGCATTAGATAATGTTGATGTCCAGTTGACTTAATGTAAAGTACTGTGTTGCCTATGTTGTCCTCTTCTGATCTAATCTGTACTACCCCCTTTGTTTTATTCTCTTTTAAATAAAAAATAATAATAATAATAGCAAGGAATCAGGAAATAATTCAACAGATGCCAGATGATGTCAAGAAAAACTATATAAGATTGATAGGGATAAATGAGAAAGGGGACAACACAAAGATATCAAAAGACTATTTAGAGAAGCAAAAGCAGAAAATTTCCCAAACATGAGAATGGAAACTGACATATGGGTTAGTGAAGCACATAGAACTCCAAATAGCCATAACCAAAATAAAACTACACCCAGAATATAATAATCACCATCCCAGAAATCCAACATAAGAACAGAATATTGAAAGCTGTTAGAGATAAAAGACAGATCACCTATAAGAAGCACAGCAGACTTCTCAACATAAACAATGAAGTTCTTCTGCATGGAGTGAAGTATTTCAGATCCTAAAGGAAAACGATTTTCAACCCAGATTGATGTACCCTGAAAAGCTGTCCTTCAAAATGTATGGAGAAAGAAGATACTTCCATTACAAAGAACAGCTGAAGAACTTCATGATCACCAAACCAACCCGGCAAAGAATACTGAAAGACATTCTAGACAGACATAGGAAAAAACCACTAAGCAAGGCAGACAGATTGGAAAGGTAAAGAAGCAGTAGCAGAAACATAACATGTCAACAGTAAACCAATTTATAACAGTTATAACCATTATTGTAAATGGCCTCAATTCACCAATTATAAGAAACAGACTGGCAGAATGGATCAAGAAACAACATCCAACCATATGCTGACTAGAAGAAACCCATCTAATTCAAAAGGAAACTCATAGACTGAAAGTCAAAGGATGGAAGAAAAATACTTCATGTAACAAGAACCCAAAAAAAGCAGGGGTAGTTATTCTGTTTGTAGATAATGTGAACTTCAAGTCAAGAATGATCTGAAGATATAAAGAAGGTCACTACATACTAGTTAGGGGATAACTTGAAGAGGAAGAGATAACAATGTTAAATATATATGCAACAAATTCAGAAGCACCCAGCTACCCAAAACAAGTGTTAACAGAAATTAAAAATCAAATAAACAATAACACAATTTTTTTCTTTTTAAAAAAATTTTATTTAAAGAGAGAAAAAAACAGTAAAACAAAACAGAAAAAAAGGGTAAGAACAATACAGAATTCCAAAGGAAACAAAGAAAAGAACAAAAAAACTCTAAGAAGTCACTACTTCATAAATAACATGCTGTCATCCTGGAAATAGTTGTTCAAGTTAAAAAATTAAAGCATACAAAGTAGACATTGAAACAGTGAGACTGTTACAGTTCTGCTCAACTATCTAACAAAAACAGTAATATGGTCATCTATCTAACACACTTAAACATACATGCAGTTATACCCTTTTTTAATTTTAAAAAGAGTAAAATTAAACCCAACAAAACAGAACAAAATGGAACACAAGAATGCAATGTAAGCAAAATAATTTTCAAAGCAAGACAATCAGAGATCTTCACTCTCTATCATATTGACTCTTGTTTTCTTCCAAATAGTTGTCCATATCTTCACATACAGAGAATTCACAAGAAACAATATGGTATGGAACTGATCTGAACAGAATGAGGAAGGCATTTTAGGTCTTCACAACCAGACCATAAGGAAGCCAACAATAGCTGCCATAGTGTCTCTCATTCTCTTCAAAATAGCTGTCCATACCTTCATGTATGTGGAACTTAAAGAAAACAAAACAGGCTAAAATCACTCTGAACAAAGAATGATAGTTTTGCTAGATTTCACATCATGACATAATGGATTCAGTACTGGGTACTATAGTGTCTCTTTTTCTTCAAAGAAGTTGTTCATTTCATCATGAATTATATAACTGGTTCTCATAAACTGTTTATAAGTTCTACATATGCATGAGTTTCTACATGTATATCTATCCTTTCTGTATTAGAGGGAAAATCAAGACAAAACAAAACAAGTTCCTAGAAAAACATGAAGTGAAAAAGTCCTATAAAATTGCAATACAAAGTGATCTACAATGGTTACTATGATGTCTCAGCAGTATATAGCAATATTAATAAAAACAAAACATTGGTGACATTATAAGGCTTCAAAAGTAGGTAATAATCAAACCAGAGTTGTATCCTAGTGAATCTTGTTATCTTCAGTGTAGTTACTTATATTCTGAGACTTGATACTGTCCATCAAAATAGATTAGAATAAAATCAGCCAATACAAAGCAGCAATCTAACAAACCAGATTCAAATAAGGTCAGTCATAATAAGACAGTGTAAGTTATACAGGACTTCAGGTTAAGTTAATAGGAAATTAAGGATGATTACCATAATATATCCTGCTATTTTGGGGATAGCTGTCCATACCCTCAAATCTAGTGTAAGTAGACAAACTGGAACAGAATATAATCCATCTAAACAGAGTGGTGAGAATAATGTAGATGTTAAATCTTCTTACCCAATTAATAATATCCTCTGCCTTCCTTTTTTAGACAATTCCTCCCCTTTCACTGCCACAGGGTGCACTGCACATTTCGGGTCCCACTAACTCCCTCAGTTTTTAGACTGGGGGGAGAAACCTGCTATTTATCCTAACTGGTTCTGAAATTCTGACTCCTGGGCTTGATCTTGAGCTGTATTCCTTTACCTATAAAAGCCTCAAAGTTTTCCTTCATTATAGCTGAGTGTTTATCTACTGCACAAAGGTATGTCTTTTCAACCTCTCTGCATGTGCTGGTCGAGTTGCCCCTATTACTCTCTGGTTCCCTGTCACATAGAGCATTGTTTTCTTATATTTGACTTTCCTTCCAGAAACCCACTTTCAGGTTAATTATGTTGCCAATATGGAACATCTTGATGGACCCTATCTCCTGATCTATTCTGCTTGCATTTATTTTTGTTAGTATATCAAGGCCATCTATGGTAGATACTACAGCCAACCTTCTCTGCCTCATTTCTCCTATAAGGATAGACTATTAAATCTTGAAGCCAGATTTGCAATGTGTGATCATGAGAGGAAAGATCTCTTAAAAATAACAAGGAAACAGGCAATAACAATACAAAGGCTAAAAGATGACAAGAGGATCTATAACCTAAGAATAAAACATGTGAATGAAGAAGCAGGAATCACAAAACACAAAACACACAGGAATCACAAAAACTATTCACAGAAATTATTAAGGAAAACTTCCCAAGCATAACAAAATGAAATGAGATGCAGGTGTATGAAACACAGAACTCCAGCCACCTACAACCAAAACTGAGCTACACCCAGACAAATAATCATCAAGATCTCAAAAATTCAATATAAGAATAGAATATTAAAAGCCATCAGAGAAAAGAATCCAATCACTTATAAAAGAAAACCTATCAAAATCATGGCAGACTTCTCAACATAGACCATCAAATTGAGAAGAGCTTGGAGTGAAGTAATTCAACCCCTGAAAGAAAATAACCTCCAGCCCAGACTGATGTATCCTGCAAAACTATCACAAGAAATTATGGAGAAACAAGACGCTTCCATGACAAAGAGGAACTGGGGGAATTTGTGACCACCAATCCAACCCTACAAAAAATACTGAAGGACATTCTAGAGAAAGAAAAAATAATATGACAATTTCAGGAACAGTGGCAGAGAGCCCTCTGTCAATGGGGCAGGCAGTGGAATGAAAGAGGAAAAATAGACAACCAGTGGCAGAAAAATAGAATAGCAATAACACAATTATAACAGGAAACCTTAACATGCCATTAACACAAAGGGATAGATCAACCAGACAGAAAATCAGTAAAGATATAACAGAACTAAATCACACCTGTGAAAAAATGGATCATATAGACATATACAGACTGTTCCACCCAACAACATCAGAATATACATTCTTCTCAGCAGACATGAGACATTCTCTAAAATAGACCATATAATAGCCCAAGGAACATACTTAAGTAAATGCAAAAGAATTTAAATTATCCCCTTCATGTGATTGGTTCATAACACCATGAAAATAGAATTCAATGCTAAAAGAAAATGCAAAACCTTCATAAACACATGGAAATTGAATGATACAATCTTGAGCAATCAGTGGGTCACAGAGGAAATTAAAGAAGAAATTAAACAATATCTACAAGCAAACAAAAATACAAATACAACTTACTGGCATCTGTGGCATGCAATGGAAACAGTCCTCAGAGGAAAATTTATTGTAGTGAATTCCCATACCAGGAAAACAGAAAAAACACACATGAATAACTTAATACTATACCAAAAACATCTAGAAAAAGAAAAGAAAGTCAATCCCAAAGGGAAGGGAGGCAATTATAAAGATCAGAGCAGAAATCAGTACAATAGAGACTAAGAAAACAATACAAAGAATCAATGAAGAAAAGAGGTGCTTCTTTAAAGGATAAATAAAACTGATAAGCCCCTATTCAACCTTATTTTGAAAATGAAAGAAAAAACTCAAATTCTAAAAATATGTAATGAAAGGGTGAAATCACTACAGACTCTCTGGAAATACAGACCATCAACACTTATTTTGAAAACCTCTACTCTCATAGGTTCAACAACATGGAAGAAATGGACAGATTCCTAGAAACATAGGAAATAACAAAGCTGGATCAATAACATGTAAAACTGCTGAATAAACCAATTTCTATTAATGAAATTGAAAATGTAATTAAATCCTTACTATTAAAAGAGTCCCAGACAGATTAACTGCAGAATTCTACAAGAAATTCAAAGAAGACTTAAAACCAACACTCATCAAACTCTTCAATGAAATTAAAAGTGAAGCAATTCTTCCTGAATCATTCCTAGAAGCAAATATTACTCTACTACCAAAATCTGAGAAAGATCCAACTGCAAAATGAAATACAGGCCAATCTTACTAATGAACATAGATGCAAAAATTCTCAATAAAATATTGGCAAATAGGATGCAGCAAATCATCAAGAAGATTATACAACACAACCAAGTGGGATTCATCCCAGGAATGCAAGGATGGTTCAACATATGTGAATCAATAAATGTAATTCACCATATCAATAGAACCAAAAATAAGAATCACATGATCATCTCTATAGATGCATAAAATACTTTTGATAAGGTCCAACACTCATTCATAATAAGAACTTTACAGGAAATTGGAATAGATTGTCTTTACATCAATATGATTAAGGCCATCTATGAGAAACCAACATCCAGCATCCTATTAAATGGCCAAAAACTGAAAGCCTTTACACTAAAATCAGGCAAAACACAAGATGTCCATTATCACCCCTCCTATTCAACATAGTACTGGAAATATGAGCCAGAACAATTAGACAAGAGAGAAAAATAAAAGGAATAAGGATAGGAAAAGAAGAAGTTAAATTATTATTTGCAGATGACATGATACTCTAGATAGAAAACCCCCCAAACTCCATTGAAAGTGTCCTAGATATAATAAATAAATTCAGTGGCCCTGAAGCAAGGCCAGCAGATCGCTGTAGCTCCTGGTTTCAAACAGGAGCCTAAAGAGAATTCTTTCTGTGGTCTGTTGCCCATTTCAGAACTTTGGAAATGGAATGGTCAATTCATCAGAAAGCAATAGCAGGTGAGTATGGTGGACTTTGGGGGGCCTGCAAGGGAGAGACCCTGGTGCCGCAGGACCTGCACCGTGTGGTTGACTCAGGGTGCCAGTAGAACAAGGAACTCCTCCCCGCTCTGGGGCAGCTGAGAGGGTGGCAGACTTTCAGCAGTCTGAAGGAGAGAGACCCTGGCACTCGGGACCTTCACCATGCAGTTGATTCAGGGTGCTGGGAGAACAAGGAACTCTTCCCATCTCTGGGGGACGACTGTGATCCTGCCTGCATGTGGGCTGAGAATCAGACATCTCATGTAGTCCAATCCCCAATCCCGTGTCTCCCCTCCCCTTGCCCCCTGCCTAGCAAGTGGAAGCCAGTGAACTACACATCTTGTGAAAAGATTGGCTATGTTATTTAGTATGAGCTTTCCATATGCAAAGATGAGGACAACCATTTAGAAGAAAACAATAGACAATATGACAGATAGTGAAGATCTCTGGTTGTCTAGCTTTCAAGTTTATGCTTTCTTATATCCCATTCTGTTCTGTTTTGGTGTGTTTGATTTTACTCCCTTTTAAAATAAAAACATTAAAAATAAATAAATAAATAAATAAATTCAGTAATGTAGCTGGATAAAAATTCAACAATCAAAAATCAATAGCATTCCTATACACTAACTACAAACTCACTGGGAGAGAAAAAATTGAAGACACAACCCTCACAGTATCATCCAAGAAAAATGAAATAATTAGGAATCAATCTAAGGAAAAAAGTAAAACATCTGTTCAGGGAAAATTATAATATCCTGAAAAAAGAAGGACCTCAGTAAATGGAAAGGTATCCCTTGTTCATGGGTAGGCAGAATAAATATTGTGAAAATGGCCATTATCACAAAATAGTTATACAGATTTACTGCAATCCCAATCAAAATACCACTAACATACCTCATAGATTTAGAGAAATCACTCCTAAAATTCATCTGGAAACAGAAGACATCTAGAACCTCAAAGGCAATTCTAAGCAACAAAAGCAAGGCAAAAGGCATCACAAACTTTGACTTGAAGTTACACTACAAAGCTACTGTAGTGAAAGCAACATGGTACTGGAATAAAAGCAGACCTGAAGATCAATGAAATAGATTACAAGATACAACTACAACTACAAACACACTTAGCCAACTTCTCTTTACTAAACGGGCCAAACATGTTCACTAGAAGAAAGGAAGTCTCTTTAATAAATGGTGCTGCAAAAATTGGCTATCCATATGCTGAAAACTAACACTAGACCCATGCCTAGCACCATGTACTAAACTAAAATCTAAAAGGATCAAAGATCTAAATATTAAAACAGAAACACTAAATCTGTTGAAAGACAAAGTAGGTAAAAATCTTGAAGATATAGGGGTAGGTAGAGAATTCATGAAAAAGAATCAAACCACATGGGAAAAACTTCCTAGAATCAATAATTGTGATCACATCTTATTAAACAGTTTCTGTGTGTCAAAAGAAATCTCCAGCATAGTGAAAAGAAAACCCACAAATTAGGAAAAAATCTTAGTGAACTATCCCTCAGACAAAGGACTTCTGTCTAGAACTTATAAAGAATTAAAAAAATCAGACCCTGAAATTCAAATACCCAATCCAAAAATGGGCATCTGAAATGAATACACAGTTCTCAGATGAAAAAAGATGAATGGCAAATAAATACATGAAAAAAATGTTCATCATCATTAGTCATTTAGAGAAATGCAAATTAAAACCACACCGAGAACCCATGTCACCCAAGAAAAAATGGCCAGGATAGAAAAAACTACCAACAAGTGCTGGAGAGGCTGTGGGGAAAAAGGAAAACTTCTCGGAGTGTAGACTGGTGCAACCACTGTGGAGGTCAGTCTGCAGATTCCTCAAAAAGCTGGGTTTGGAAGTCCCATTTGACCCAGCTATCCCACTTCTGAGCATATTCCCAGAAGAACTGAAAACATCATACCTCAGTGATATATGTGCACCCATGTTTATTGCAGCACAATTTGTAATAGCCAGATACTGGAAACAACCTAAGTGCCCATCACCTGAGGAATGGATAAAAAGTTGTGGCATTTTTATACAATGCAATAATACTCAGCTATAGAGAATGATCACATTGAGATATTTATAAATAAATGGATGCAACTTGAGACCATACTCATATGTGAAATAAATCTAACTCATATGTATAAATACCATATAGCCTCTAGTGTAAGAAATGGTAAGAGTACATAAGATTTTATGGTGATCATGGTTCCCCATTATAGTGCTTTGAAGTCTTATAATGTTTGCATTCATTGATTGTAACGATTTCATTGTTTTGTTTGATTTTATTGTTTGATGGTACGAACATCTACTTTGAAGAAAACAAGACATTATGGCAGCCATTTCTGATTTAATATCATCTTGCTTTGAAGTCCTACCATGCTTTGGTTCTTCTGTTTCCACTGGTTCTAACATGTTATTTCTTATTGGATTTTAATATGTGTGATAGTATAAATTATTTTTTAAGGAAATGAGATATTATAGTAGCCAATGTTCATTTTATGTTATTTGGTTTTGAATGTCCTATAATACTTTCATTCTCTTGAATGGTTTTATACTACTTTGTTATGTTTGATATTATTGTGTGTGAGATTATGCTCAACTATTTCAAAGAAAGAGACATTATAGTAGCTACTGTTGATATTCAGTTGTCTTATTGTGAAGTGCTGTGTTGCTTGCATTGTTCTGTTTCTGATTTGCTTTGTTCTATTCTCTTTTGTTTTATTCACTTTAAAATTTAAAAAACTCCCACTCCACTACCCAGTGTAGTCACTGCAAACAGTTTGCACTGGAATAGTATCTGGGTATATTTACAGGCACTTACTTGAAACTACAAAATGAAGCAAAGTTTTCTCTCTTTCTATTGAAAGCCAATGGGTCAGAGAATGAGGAATCTGCAGTGACACAATGTGAAATACACAATGAGTTGGAAATTATAAAGGTGAGAAGAGAGTACCTTTGCCAGTTCTACCTCAGGACAGTTCACTGTTCTGTGGGCTCAGAATTCCACATAAGACAACCATATCCAAAGACTCTCAAGGCACAACTGGAAGATTCAGGGATGCAAGGAGCATGTGTCTGGGCTCAGCCTGATATGGAAATAGTCACACAGCATGAAAACTAAGGGACAGCATTCACAGCTCCTGGCTACCACCCTTCCTCAGGTGCCTCTCCTCCTTCCACTAGATGCTTCCCACTGATCAAAGCCACATGACTGTCCTCCCACCAAAAGACACTCTCTATTCCATCCTGACTTCATGCCTTTCCTCTGGCTCTTCTGATTTGCTTTGTTCTGTTCTCTTTTGTTTTATGCTCTTTAAAATAAAAAAGCATGCTCCCATCTTCCTTGCCAAATTGGTCCAAATGATGCTAAAAGTGGCTGTATAATGTAATATATATTGTTTATTATAATTTGAGAGTCTGTCATCATTCAAAAATAATGTTAAATCTTGTGATTGGGTTTTCATAAGTCATCAAGAAATTATCAATATACTTAAACAAAAATCCCTTTGGCTAGGGGAAGATTATTGAAAGGGACTCCAATTGGTGAATAAGAAAAGTAGTTGCCTTATAAAATTAGAGAGATAAATGAGTCAAGAGGGTAGCCAATACTTTGGCCTGAGCCCTCCAAGATCAATGAGGGTCCAGAATATAAAAAATACTCTGCTCTGGCATCTTATTTATGGTGAGTCTCTGGTATTTTGATCAAGAAGATTGTGAGACCACAGATGAAAGTGATCATAGTTATATGGTGCACATGAGGAAAGTCACCAGGAGAGAAATATCTCCCAAGCTTTCACAAAAAGCAGTTTGGTCAAGCAATGGCTGTGACTCAATCAGACAGCTGACACTTATAGAAGTACTAAGAGGTGCTATGCATTGTTCTAAGCTATTTCTGAGGAGACATAAATGACCTTGAGAGACAACAAGACATTGATTGTAATTAATACAAATCTCACCTTAACCTGGTCTTGAACATCCTGAAGAAATGTTCAACTACAAGAGATATAAAACAGTGCCACAGTAAATGTTAGCTATGACAGAAACTGAAATCACTGACACCTTTTGACCATTTCTGAATGCCCTGGTAACTGACTACTGTTATGGATTAATGGACTGTATAGGGTTTCAATTGCTAAATGCAGGGACTTGAAATCCTTGAATTGGAAATCTTTAACCAAAATGGAAACAGTTCAAGAATAAAAAGATCTTCTACAGAGTTCTCCAATAAAAAGTACCTCAAACTTCAACTGACCACACATTGCTAGCAACAACAAAACAGAAAAGTGAGAGGTGTTGAGAGTCATTAAAGCTGAAAATAGGCAACACCTGTGGGAGATAGCCTGCCAGGTATAAAACAAAGACTGCCCAGGGTGAGTCAAAAATATAAGTAACTCCAGGTTCCTAAACAGCAGGTCCTTAGGTTACCATACAGGCAGATTCCTAGGCAATGGGGCATCATGTGATATTAAATTGCTAAATATATAAATAAATACCCTTACAGTGATGGGGCAGTTCCTTTCCTCCCATCAAGAGAGAAGGCTATACCTGGCCTCATCTTTAGTCTTTCTTTTTTCTCATCCTCTTGTGGTTCTTTTCCACTCGAAATATCAAGAGCCGTGCTGGTCATGACACATTTTTTTCAGATATGACATTTAGACAATATCAATACCTCAATCTTGACATCTACCTGTTCCTCTACCATTTCTCTGACAATTTCTACCCAGGACAGTAAAAAGTTTATATATGATTAGGTACATGTTGGAGGAATTGACACTCTTATGAGGAAATTCTCACTCCAAAAACTGTTTCCAGCAAAGTCACAGGTATAACCAGGTCACAATGCCAATGCCATCCCATGTGTCCCATGATCATGAATAGTAACCTGGATTATAGAGTGCAGATAAAAGGAGTCTAAGAAATTTCCTTGAATCCATGTGATTTACAAGTAAAGCAAAACTATAATCTGCCCTTCATTAATAACCCCTGAGAACAGCAATGTCCCTCATAACACACTAGTGTATGTGAGACAGTTCTAAGCTATAGTTCCAACACAGTTAATTATTAAATACACTGTATGGATAAACGATAATGTGTTCTAATAAAAACTAATGACCCAGTCCCCAGGGTTGACATTCTGAACCCTGTATCAGGAGTTGTCAGCTGGTTGATAAAGCTTGTTTGCCTTACTCTCAGCCTCCTTGGATGATTCTTTGAATGCTCTGAAACACTAGTCCTCTTACAAATTTTTAAAGAAATTGAAAGGGAAGCAATATTTCCTAACTCATTCCTGGATGCAAGTGTTACCCTGATACTAAAACCAAAGAAAGATTCAACCAAAAAACAAAAGAAAATAGAATTGAAATCTTACCTTCCTCATGAGCATAGATGAAACAATCCTCAGTAAGATACTAGCAAACAGAATATAGCAGAACATCAAGCAGATTTGACACCATGCCAAAGTGGGATTCATCCCAAGAACACAACAATGGTTCAGCATACATAAATCAATAAATGTAATATGTCATATCAACAGAGTCAAAGACAGATATCATATGATATCTCAATAGGTACCAAAAAGCTTTGATAAATGCAGCACTCTTTCTTGATTGAAAAACATCACAGGAAATCAGAATATATGATCTTTACCTCAAACAGATAAAAGCCACCTATGCAAATCAACAGCCAGCATTATACATACTACATTGACAAAAACCAAAAGCTTTTATTTTAAAATCAGAAACAAGACAAGGATTTATAGTGTCACCACTCCTAGTTCAAATAGTTCTGCAAATATTAGCCAAAACAATTAGACAAAATAGAGAAATAAAAGAAGTAAAGATAAGAAAGAAAAAAATTTAAATTATCATTCTTCATAGATGACATGATACTCCAATCCAATCCAAAAATGGGCATCTGAGATGAAAACACACTTCTCAATAAATAAATAAATAACTATATGAAAATAAATAAATAAAATAACTATATGAAAAAATGTTCAACATCACTCATCATTCAAGAAATGCAAACAGAACTGAGATTTCAAGTCACCCCAGAAAAAATGACTATCATCAAGAAATCAACCAATAACAAATGCTGGAGGGGTTGTGGGGGAAAAGGAAACTTTTTGCACTTTTGGTGGGGGTGAATACTGGTGCAACCACTGTGGAAATCAGCATGGAGATTCCTCAGAGAGTTAGGATTAGAGAGCCCATTTAGCCCAGTTATATCCCTTTTGAGTATCTTCCCTTAAGGTTTAAAAATATCATACCAAAGTGATACATGTACACCCATGTTCACAGCAGCAACATTTGAAATAGCCAAATCTTGGAAACAACCCAAATTTCCACTAACTGAAGAATGGATAAAAATGATATGGTATTTTTATGCAATCGATTACTACTCAAACATAAAGAAAGATAAACTTGAAACTTTTGTAAAGTGGATACAACTTGAGACCATACTCATAAATGAAATAAACCAGACTCACTTGTATCAACTTTGTATTAACTCCCTAGTGTGAGAAACTGAAAGAGAAAATTAGATCTAAAATGTACAATAGATATTATGAAATCAGAAGAAATTGTTCAAAATGAAAAAGGAACTACAATAGGGGAAAGGAGAAAAGATGGAATGGAAAATGGAAAAAAATACAAGTCAGGTATATTATTAGTGTCTTTTATTTCATTGAAAAGGAAAATGGGTGGTAATCTCTACTGGAGAAATTTTAATGCCCATATTTTGTACTCTCAATAACTATTTTAAATATAACAATATACAATGCATCAACTACTGTCTTTCACCTATCATTTTGGTATGAAATTTTGTTTCACCATTTTTCCATAAAAAGTAAAAATCATAAAATTTCCTATTTATATTTCTATTTCTCCTTCCTCTTGCTCTCACTGCATATTCCCCTACTCCTCAGCCTCCTCCTGTTCATCATCATTATAATCAAATTCATTTTCATTCTTTTTTTGAGACTACATTATTTTGAAATGTCATAATTTGCAGTATTCTAGTACTATTTTATCATAATTTAAACCATAGAATTATAAATAGAATATGCATTTACTTGTTTTTATTTATAATTTTATTTATATATCAAATTTATTCGGGTTTGCATTACATTAGTAATGTATTCATAGTTACTGCCATAACATGTCTATGAATTTTTCCATATTTATTCTAATTAAACATGTCTTTGGAAAACAGAAGTTAATAAAATTTGTGATTTACACTTCAATTTGACAATCCGTATTTAACTGAATAATATATTATGTTTACATTTTTGTAGCAATATACTCCTTTGGTTCACACTATGCATTTTCACTGTAAGA
>PVJX010043367.1:0-13700 GCA_004027295.1 Dolichotis patagonum
GTTTTTAAGTTAGTTGTCCATCTCGCACTGCTCTACCTTCTTTTCTCTGTTTATCATGATTTAGTGTGGTTTTCTGTTCTTATGTCTGCCTCCTGCATTGGACCATGAATGAACTCCTGAAGCAGAGGTCCCTGGACTGTATCTCCTCACCCCTGGCTTGGGGCTTGGCAGCTTGTAATAATAGCAGAAGCTATTATTTGATGGCAGGCACTGTGCTAAGTGCTTTACACATATTAAACTATGCAATCCTCATGACAGCTTGATGAGGTAGGTGCTAGTCTTAGTCCCATTTTATAGATGAGGAAATTTAAGTACTGTGAGGTTAAGAAAATTGGCCAACATTGTGGTTAATAAATGGTAGAAATGGGCCACAAACTCAGGTGGTCTGGTTCTCAAGCCTGCGTTGTATCTCCCCTGCGATGTTCTTTCCTGTGTAGTGGGTTCTGATAAAGGTTTGTTGGTCGAAACAACAAAGAAGGACTATTACCAAAGCCAAAGAGTTTCAGGGAGTGTGTTAGTCATCTTCAGCTAAATTATTCTGCAGTGACTAATAACCCCCAACTCTCAAGCTTACAGAGTTCCAAGGCAGCTACAGGTCAGCTATGGTTCTGGTGTATATTAGGGATGTAGGCTAAAGAAGCAGTTTCTTGTCCTATTTAGAAAAATGCTGTTCTCAGGAGAGAAGACGGGATGCATGTGTGCTGCAACCAGCTTACATTGGAGAAAGTTGATAGTATACATCTCTTTCTAGTTCCATGCTTGAAAATATCACCCGGGCTGAAATCAGTTATGGTGGGAAAAATTTATAGTAATTGAAATTGACAAATACTTTTTCTTTGGGAGAGTTGTTTATTAAACATTTACCAGCACAGCACTGGAGGAAAACAATGATGAGATTACCTCCTGATCCTTAAAGCTTTGGCCCAGAAGTGGCACAGGTCCTGAACATGCCACAGTTAATGTGTACTCATACTTGCCAAAGCACGGCCAATTGCTATCACTGGGGCCAGAAAATACTCCTGCCATTTAGAGAGTCTCTGTCAGGGAGGCAGTGAATATTCAGAAAAAAACCCATGATCTGCTGTCATGGAGGAGTCATGGTCAAGGAACAAGAAAGAACCCCTGAAATTGGCCTTGAGGACTTTGAGACTTTTACCAGGCAGCTGTTTGAAGTTGAAGGAGGTGGCTACATGGCTTCCATTTTTATTTTTTCTTTGTGGCAAAGTTCTCTATGATTTCATTTTAAAAAGTGAGCATTTATTTAGCCAAGTATTTGTTTCAGACCCATGTCCAGCCCACCACAGACAGTCTCACTGAGTCATCTTAGTGAGACTCTTGGTTTTGCTATGTCACAGCTATTGTTATTCCTAGTTTATGTATGGCGGGAACTAAAGCTCAGAATTGGCTTCCTTGAAAACCACACAGCTAGTAAAATCTTCTACCGCACAGCTATTTTTTTTCTTGTGTGGTGGTGGTGAAGTATTTTACAAGTACTTCCTGTTCTTTCTGATGGGAAGATTATACATCTCGATCTTGTTGAACTTAGGTGAGAGCGTATGACTTTGCTTAATGTGACCTGAGCAAAAGTGACAAACATGCCGCATCAGGACAGTAGATTTGAGTGCCTTGGTGGCATTTCTATGTTCTCTTTTCCTTCCTTCTGCAGTTATGAAAGCTGTGTTGAATTGGGACATTCCCTCAGCCTGTGTCCCTAAGAAATTAGATTAGCAGAGTCTCCTGGTTCATTCAGATGAGATTTAGCATGAGTAAGGATTTGATGGGTAATGAGATTCTCACAATTATTGCTTACTGTAGCAAAACCTTGTCCATCCAAACTGATCTATCCCTCACCAGGATCAGAATAAAGAGGCTGAGCAGGAGGCTCTTGCCAAGTGGACCAAGATCTACTTATGCTGCTGAGTGGAGACCTAGACTTTGAGTTCCAGGAACTTTGTGGACTTTGAGTTCTGGTTTCCTATTCAGACCAGGCTGTTCCCATCTGGCAGAGATCATGTGCTTCTGTACCCTTTTTGTGCTTCACAGGCCCACCTGACCTAGTGCCCTTTTCCAGTCTCTGTAACATGCTTCCTATCCCTTTGGTACCACAACCAAATGTGGTTTGAGATGTGGTTTTCTGAAGAACTGACTAAACCCAGGCCACCTAAATAAGCAAAGCCTTTCCACTACTGTTTTGAGGTCACTGTGGTCAAATGCTGATTTGCATAAAAGCTACCAGCCTTCAAAAGCAAGCTTATGATATTAACAGCAACTGGTAAAGAAAAATTATTCAATCACATTTGTTAAAGCATGGAAAAGTAGACTTTACCCAGGACCACTGAGATGGGTATAGCAACCACTTCAATGGGGCTTTGCAGTGGTGGAGCGAGATTGGGCTTAACTCCAAACACAGCTGGGGCAAGAGGGAATTTATAATGAGGAAGCAGTTTTGGGGGTGTCAAAGATGGAAAATTACCAAAAGAAAACTTCAGCGATTAGAGCTGCTTTGGCTAAACCCACCTAACAGGATTGTTGCTGAAGGCAAACCAGAGTGATCAGACATTGCCTGGGGGTTGGTGAAGGATGAGGAATTAATCAAGGATGATCAGATAAACTAACTTAGCCACATTCTTTGGTAAAACTGGATTTTATAAGGAAGTGCTCAAAGGGGCCTAGCAGAATATTTAAAAGCCTGACTACAGTTTGGCCAAACAAAGAATCTTTGTCACAACAAATACACATTTAGTTGGAAAATGGTGCACATTCAATATAGACTGTGATATTGTGAGATGAACTAGAAGCTCTACAGGAAAATGATGATGCAGGCCAGAGGGCACTGGGTTGGAAGAATTTGCTGGAATAACACTTTTTGAGCACCTCCTACACCTCGCAGTGAGAACTCTGTGGTCTCTGTATTATCATTTTCCTATCATGGGGACAAGATACCTGACATCCAGAGCTTACAAAGAGGAGAGCTTTATTTTAACTTACAGTTTTGGTGGATTTATTCTATGATAGGCTGGCTCCAAGACAAAAATAGCATGAGGGAAGAAAGCTCTTCATTGTGTGTCTTCCAGGAATCAGGGAGAGAGGGTGGAGGGGTTGGGGACAAGAATATTTCCTTCCAAACCATCCCTCCAGCAACCATCCCTTCTGAATGTGAGACTGTGGGGAAACATTTTGTATCTAAACTATAACACTGTGTCAGGGAATGCAGGTGCTGGTAGAGACAGACAGGTAAGTAACATAGAATGCTAAGGGTAATTAATGATGTCTGCTGGTTAGTTTGGTTGTTCATTCATCTGATGCATATCTGTTGAGCTCTCCTGCTCTGTAGGAGATTTATTGGACTGGGCAGTTAGTATAAGCAAGACTGGGATTGTCCTTCTCCTCTTGACATTTAGAGTCTAACCAACATGAGAGAAATAGGCACAAAGTACCAGGGTGCATTTAGCAGAGGCAGACCACATAATCCAGGGTGGGGG
Source organism: Dolichotis patagonum (assembly GCA_004027295.1). Taxonomy (NCBI): domain Eukaryota; kingdom Metazoa; phylum Chordata; class Mammalia; order Rodentia; family Caviidae; genus Dolichotis; species Dolichotis patagonum. Next base: position 3,483 of record PVJX010043367.1, read on the forward strand.
CAAGGGTGGGGTTCTAGCATAACTTTTTAAAGGATAGGACTGAATCCTGAAAGATGAGTGAGAAGAAGGTAGCAAAGAAGAAAGGCATTTTGGGCAGAAGAAACAATTTAATTGCAGACTTGGAGGCACAATGCACAAGTGTGAGTTGCTTGGCTAAGGCAAGGAGTATAACCTAAAGAGGGGCAAGAGATAAGGTCAGAGACTAGACTGACAGGGGCTGAAGGGGCTGAGTTTAAGTGCTTGAAGACAGTAGGAGCCACTGGACGGGTTTTGAGTTGGGGCATTTATTAGTTAGGAAACAGGCTCAAGTACTATAATGGAGCCTCTAAAATAACAATGGTTTAGACAAGATAGAAGTTAACTTTCACCTGTGCAAAACCTCTGGTAGGCAAGTGAGTGTCAATATAGTGCCACCTATATCAGTGGCTCTGGCTCCTTTTGGCTGGCTGCTCTGATATTCCCAACGTACAGCTTTTCTCTTGTGGTTTAAGACAGCCATGGTAGCAGCTCCTACCATCACCTCTGCATCTCACCCAGCAGGGAGGAGTAAAAGGGCTGTAGGGGGACACCCCTCCTCTCTAAAGATGTAAACTGGAATTGCAGGCATCACCTTCATTCACACTGCCTGGGCCAAAAGTGAGTCACATGGCCACAACTAGCAGCCAGGGTCCTGGGAAATGTAGTTCTTATTCTGAACTGACATATTGCTCAGCTGAAAGGAAAGGCTGTGTTAGGTTTTCCGCGCAATAAGAAAGAAGATATAAAATAAATATAGCCTTTATTCCAAGGACGTGGAGAGAAGTCCATGACTATAGACAGCCTGGCATTCTCTGACGGGCACAGGTGGTATAGGGTATACATATAGCCTTTGACTGGAGGTGGCGCTTAGGGCGGGCACTGATGACCCACAAGTTCCTGATTTTCATGCCACTGGGAAAGGAAGTTGTCACAGGGGAAGGAGGAGGTGACCTCAAGGTAAACACTCTGTTTGGTCCTGCCTCTCAGCTGTTTGGTCTGCCTCCCACCGCAGTTTATTTTAGGGCAAAACTCTTTCAGGCTGTATTATTAAAGGAAGAATGGGTGCTGAGGGATGACTAGCTGCTTGTCTTTTGTTATGTTTCGTTATGTTCCCTCTGGGGAAGGGTGGAGGATGACTAGATGGTAAGAGATCAAAGCCAAAGAAACAACCCAAATGAGAAACACTGAGGCCTGAACAAAGGCAGGTATGTCTGGGATGAGCAGGATAGCAGAAGGCTTAGGAGATACCTGGAAGTCGAATGGACAGAACATAGTAATCAGTCAGTTATAGTTTAACTAACTGTAATTGTAGCCTGAAATTATACTTGTACCTGTGGGATTAGCTGTTTAATGTCTCCCTTCCCAAGTAGATCATAAATGCATTAAGGATAGGGACTGAGTCTATTTTGCTCATCATAGAATCCTGGGGACAGTGTCTACAACAATGCCTGGCATACAATACATGCTTATGAGTGAAAGAGGAGGAGACAAGGACAGTAATAATGATGACTCCTAGAAGGCTTTATTGGAGAATATCAACATGTTAAAGTAAATATCAAAGTTTTTAAAAAAATAATTTCTGCCATCTTCCTTTCCTGATGAGCATTTGGCACCAGTTTTAAAGTTTTTCAGTGACCTGTAGTTCCTAACACAGTGTCTTGTTTCCAGTATTCCTAATTTCCAAAGGTCAACCTCCTACTGGATTCAAAGTCCAAAAGATAGGACCTGAGGCTGGAGAGATAGATGGGGCCTTTTCTCTCTGCTCTGCCTTCTGCTGGGCAGGAATCTGAAAGAAAGAAAGAACTTGTTTCTCTGCATGTTCCTTGCTCCCCCTTGGCTGACTCTGTCTTCGTAGCTTGGTAGATGTCTGTTTTCCTGTTCTCTTGATCATGAAAGCTGCTTGGCTTGTTGTCTATAGACATAGCTCATGTATATGTACTGGGGAACTCTTATGGAGGGATCTTCCTACAGGCCAAGCTGATAAAGGGCTAGGTACTCTGCTGGTGGTCTCAGGGCTCCCCTTCACTATTCTTGTTTGTCCCAGCAGGCCAGCTGCCCTGGTCACATCTACTCTCTGCAGCTCCAACCATGGACTTGTGGGCCTGGTGAAATTCATTTTTCTACCTCTCCTTGCCCACTCACCACCTGGTTACTTCCTTGACCTGCTCTCTTCAATGCCATTTGGCCTATTTCGGTTACCAAGGTAGGGTGGCTGATATGTTCAGTTGCTCAAAGTGCATGTCAAGCAGTGAGAAGTCAGACGCCCTCTACTGGCACCCTAACCCAGACAAGGAATTCATTTAGTTTTGATCAAGTTACCTACATCTGTGGAACAGACCACCTCACACTTTGCATCAAAAGACAACCACTATTTATCATGCCCAAGGAGTCTGAGTCAGGAATTAGGCTAGGCATAGAAGGGATTCTGCTTGAGAAAGTGGTCTCTAGGACAGTTCCCAATGGATTCTGTCTCCTGGTATTCACCCTCATGAAGTCCTCACCCATAGGATATTAGTCTGTGTGACCAATAGGAAATGGTAGAAATAATAGTCAGTGCTATGGTTTGAATGTGGCTGAGTATCTCTCCCAAATGTTCATGTGCTGGAAGCTTGGTCTTCAGTGTGGAGGAGTTGAGTGGTGAGGCCTGGCGGAAGGGAATTAGATCACGGTGTCATTGTCCTTAGGGAGGTCTTATGGAGTGAGTTAGTTCTTCCCAGAAAGAAATTGTTATTGTGGATAAGCTTATCCCCAAATCCCCCTAGCTTTATATTTTGCTACCAGATCTCTTCTACATTCATTCCTCCTGTTATGATGCACCTCGTGAGGGCCTCACCAAAGGTTAAACAGGTGGGTTCAACCTGGTCTTGGACTTTTTGCCTCAAAACTATGAACTAAATCTGTTTTGTTTAAAAAGCACCCATCTTCAGGTATTTTGTTGCGGCAACAGAAAACAGACCAATCCAGTATGTCACTCATAAGTGATTCTCTTGGATGGTTCACTCTGGGGGAAGGTAACTGTTAAGTCGTGAAGACACTTATATGTGGGGAGTCCCATCTGGAGAGAGACTGAGACATCCTATGAATGGGCATGTGAATAAACTTGGAAATGAATCCGCTTTCCTCAGAGTCTTAGGTGACTGCAGGCTTGGCTCACAGCTTGAACATATTTTTGTGAGAGATACCCTGAGTCAGAATCACCCAGATGTGCCACTCCTGGGTTCCTCACTATCAGAAGCTGGGTGAGGTGATGAATACTTGTTTTTAGTTGCTGTGTTCTAGAGTAACTTGTTACATGATAACAGATAACTATCACATTGCTCTGTGATGTTTCGGTGTTAGCTGGGAAGACTCAAATGGCTAGGGGCTGGAATCACTTGGAGGCTGGAACGGGAGATACTACAGATATACGGCCATCTTTGCACTGCAGTTGGCCACACCTACTCTGCTTAGGGGTAAAAATCCAATCCATTGCCAAGGGACAGAGGGACAAGTGACTTCTTTTCACAAGCCCTGTACCCTCCAACTGTGGGTAGAGCTAGTTCTGCTGAAATGGTACTTCTTATCAAGCTCCGAGGAGAGCCAGCAGCCTTCTGCATTTGGGAAGTGAAGTACTTCTTGCCTTTTATCCTTAGTTGTGGGCACTGGTATAAATTCTACTTTCGTGGAAAAATGGGGAAGGTCCCATCTAACATCTCACCCCATCAGGTCACTCCAACTTTTCTCTGCCAGTCACTGTGCTTTACCTTTACCTTTAGCCCTTTACCTCAATCATTCCTGCATCCATATTCCAGCTAGGAATGATGAGCCCATTTAACAGAGGTAGTCTAGGAGGACCAAGGTCATACAGCCACAAGGTGATAGGGCAGGGACTCAGTGACAGCTCTGACTCCTACATCCATGTTCTAGAGGCTCTGGGATTCCAGAAAGCCTATAGGTAAGAGCCTCAGCCCTGGTTTCCTCAGGGCCCCTCTGGGAGTGAAGCCAGAATGAACAGTGTGATAGGGTAGGCTGGGGGAGGTACATTCATAGGAGCTAGGGGCTGCAAAACTCTACCCTAAGGGTTGGGGCTGGCTGTCAGGTGCACACTTAGAATGAAGGTATGGAGAAACAAGAGAGGGAGAATAGATTTTTACTTTCTTTTCAGCCTGTCTCTGATCACTGAGCTTTCTACTAGCCAGAAGGCTGAACCCAGGGGAAAAGGCCTGTTTGTTGGCCTGGAACATCTAGTTGGAGATCCCTTTGAACTCAGGGGAATCTGTGGACACTGGTCTCCTGTTGGGGCCCAGTCAGTCCTCACCCCACTCCCTGCTGACTCCTCCTTCCCATAATGCTGCACTCCCAAGTCCCAGGAGGTGACATTTCCCAGAACTTACTTTTTGCCTGGCATTGAGCTCACATTAGGGATCCAGAAATAAATGAGACAAAATCTCTGTCTTTGAGCAGGTCCCAGACTAGTAGGAGGAGAAGCATGAGGAGTAAATTACCAGGAGTCTGTTAGAGGGCACATTTAGAAAGGGTAAGGTCACACATGGGTGGAAGAAATACAAAACTCAGTGGTAAGATGGAAGAAACCTTTGAACCAGTAACTCATGGATGAATCTCAAATCAGTAGGCAGAAGATGAAAAAGTCCATAGTATATAGCTCCAGTTTCATCCCTTTCTAGGCCAGGAAAAACCATGGTTGTATGTGGATAGAAATACAATTGTTTGTTGCTTGGAGTTAAAGGGGATTGACTGGAGAGGAACATGAAAGGAGGTTCTGAGCTGATGGACATGGTCAAACCTTCACAGAGGTATGGGTTTAAAGAATATTCAGTTTTTACAGCTGGTCAAACTGTACACTGAAGATCTGTGAATTTCATCATATATAGATTATACCTATGGCAGGCAGCATTTGAAATAGTCCCAATGATATTTACCATGCCTTGTGTGATCCCCTCACGTGTTGTACAAGGCTGGTCTGTGTGGCCCACAGAATATGGCAGATGGGGTGTCACTTCTGAGATTAAGCTATAAAAGATATTGCAGTTCTATCTCTCTCTTTCCTGGAGAAGGCCTTATAGAAAAGTCCACATGGCAAGAAATGAAACTCTTGCCAACAGTTACGTAAGTGAGCTACATGTAGCTCCTTCAGCTCCAGATAAGGCCTTCAGATGTCTGTAGTCTCAGCTGACTGCCTGAGGACAAACTCATGAGATTTCTGACTCTCAGAAACTGTGCGAAACAACCAATATTTATTGTTTTAAGTCACTACATCTTGGAGTTATTTGTTATGAAACAATAAGTGATATAATACTTTCAACAGACTAGATAAATGTGTGGGGAAGAATACTCAAAATTCTCCTGGCCTGAATGGTTTTCCCAGAAACTTTTAAATGCTTTGTGTGACTCAGACTTTTGGGCTCAGCCTCCGAGATGGGGTGGCAAGGGGCTGGGAGCTCTGTCTAGACCTCAGCCACTAGTGTTTCTAGACCCCCATCTACTGAACGGTCCCTCAATAGCTGCACACAAGGTCCAACAGCACACCTGTATGGCAGGGAGGACTTGGAAATGTCCCCTGATCCCTGCCCAGGGATCCTCAGCTGCAGCAGGACTCTACCCAGGGCTCAGAAGCCAGTTACAGAGGCTAGTTTTGGAATACTGTTTGTTTACCAGGGGATACGCAAAGTGCTTTGCCTGCGCTTTTTGTTTGTTTACTGTTTGTGTGGGTTCACCTTGCCATGACTGCAGCTGCCATGATTCCTTCAGAATAGCTCTAGTTGGTTTTTCCTTCCTAGTTTCCCAGAAAACTATAAATAAGCAAAACCATTAGCATAGTATATGGAACTTTACAATTGGACCGTCATTCTAGGGATGTGCTCAGTTCTTTGGTATTAGCTTAAGAGAAATCAGGTATATTCCAGCCAGGATGAAGTCACTTTTGTCTCAACTCACAGGTATGGCCCTCTCACTGCCCAAATTGCAAGGGTCCAACAGGCCTTGCTGCCACCCAGGACCACACTTACATCAGTAAGTCCCCTGGCCTACAGTGGAGAAAATTGGGATTCAGAAAACTGAAGCAAATTGCTAGGTCACAGAGCTTCAATGTCATGGTAGCTTTGGATGGAAATCAACACTTATTTAGTTCTCAAATTGAGCAGCAGTGAAGCAGCAACCATAGACAACACTTTCCTCACCTTTGTCCTATGATTCCTTTCATAGGAGAACAAGCCATGCATGCTGCTGTTAGCGAAAAGCCTACCATTCTCTTCCTGGATTCACTAGAGCCATGTATAAAGAGACTGGCAGATGATATCAGAGTCTCAGAGATCATAGGAGTCAGAGAGGAGGGACTGAGAGCCAGAGGGGGAAGTGACTTTTCCAAGGGCTTCCTGTGCAGTGCTCTGCCGTGCCTCCTGCTGCGCAAAAAGAGAGTGATTACCCTGTGAGAGGAGCATATCAGGGTAAAAAGTAGATATGAAACCCATTTAATCAGTATTACCCAAGTGACTATGCTTGTTTAACCTTATTGGTTCACCATAGTGTTGGCCCACCTCAGACCCATCTTGTGATTCCCACTGAATCAATATTACCTGAGCCACTACTCTTGTAATCTTACTGATTGATCATAGTTCTGTCCCACCTTGAACCCACCTCTCTCATGGCTTTGTTCAATAAACACTCCTGAGAAGCAGGGTTGGTGGGCAACTCATTATCTGGGTCCCCTCCTGTCCCTCTTAGACAGAAGCTTTCTTTCTCTCAATAAATTCTTCCTACTGTTAAAAAAAAAAGTAGATTTGAAGTGGGAGGAAGGAGTGAAAAAGAGAAGTCAAAAACAATGACAAAAGTGAGCTCTCACTGTATGCAGGGGCACATGCCTGTAATCCCAGCACTCAGGAGGCTGAGGCAGGAGGATCACTGTGAGTTTGAGGCCAGCCTGGGCTACAAAGTGAGTTCACGGCCAGCCTGAAGTACACAATGAGATCCTGTCTCAAAACAAAACAAAACAATTGAGATCTCATAATTTTTTCCTTAGGTCAACCACATGATGGCTAAAAGATACAGAAAGCAGAATCATAGATGGGCCAGTTGAGGACCCAGACTGCACCAGAGGATGTTACAGAAGAGCGCTGAGGGCAGCAGCTGATGAAAGCACTGAATCTCTCACTCACTTTGACCTCGGGTTGCATCATTAATTAACTCAAGAACTATTTTTGGACCACCTGCTACATGCCAAGCATTGCTGGAGAAATTTAGGCCAGCCCTGGTAGTGCAGGCCTATAATCAAAGCACTCTGGAGGATGAGGAAGGAGGATTCCAAGTTTGAACATAGCCTGGGAAATTTAGAGACTTAGTGAGATCCTGTATCAAAATAAAACAAAAAAGGGGGGTGGGGGCTTGGAAAGTAGCTCACTGAGAAGACTCTGGGTTCAGTCTCTAGTACCACAAAAAAGAAAAGAAAACAAAGCTGGGATATGTTGTAGTCAGGGGTTTGCAAGGAGAAGAAGACAATACAGGACATACAATTTATAGTATTGTTTTGTAATAGTCACTCAAGTCAAATACAAAGAAAAATCAGAAAATCGGTCCACACACTAAAGACCTAGAGAATCCAGTTGAGGGCCTGGATCCCAAGGCAATGTCCTACGTAACTTCAGCTGAAGACCTATAGCCCATGACAATGCCCCCCATGAGTCCAACAGGAGGTCTAGAGCCCACAGCAATGACTCCTGCAAGTCTGCTTCATGGATCTGCACTGGGAAGACCCAAAGGTCAATGGTGGAATCAAGAAAGTGTATGCCAGTGGGGCCAAGGATCTGTGCCAGTAGGTTAAGTATTCTGCACCGGAGCCAAGAAGCAATGCTCTACATAAGGACCAGGGCTTCCCTAAAAAGTACCACAGCCATCCTCAGTGACAAGGAGGTCCTGAGCTCCTCCAACAATGAGAACAGCCAAGTTGGCCGGGGATTTAGCTCAGTGGCTTAAGCGCCTGCCTGGCAAGCATGAGGTTGTGAGTTCAATCCCTGGTACCCCCCCCCCAAAAAAAAAGAGAACAGCCAAGTTCATGTCAGGAATCCAGCATGACAAGCTTCTCCTGGACGCTGAACAGCACACCATCCTCCCCTCTGGGAGCCAGGAAGCAATGCTCAAAGTAAGGACTGGAGCTCCCCGAAAGTGAACCGCAGCCATTCTCAGCAACAACAAGGTCCCAAGCTCCTTTGATGACGGGAACAGCCAAGTTCATATCAGGGAAGAAGCTCAGCAAGCTCCTCCAGGAGAACCCATGGCAACAGAACCAACAGCTCTAAAAAGCACAAAGGAGAACCACAACACTACTCTTCTTCTCCAGGTCTCCTTGTTATGCTGGCAACAGTCCTGAGATGGGTCATCTACATTCAGCACCACACTGATTCAGTTCAGCTGCTGTTTAAGTTGGCCATCAATTTTCAATCCACAGTAGGATATATCAATGATCAAAAAGATCGCATACCTTTGTGCTTTGGAAGTTTAAAATAGACTCACTGCAAATTCTAAAGCATCTTAGAAAGTGACAAGTCCTGGAGAAGAGGAACAGGTGAAAAGAACAGAATCAAAAGCATGCATAAGGGTGGGCTGAAATCATGGTAAGGTGACATTTGAGCAAAGGCTTAAACTTAGTAAAGGTGTGCCACATGCAGCAGGAGCTGTGTAGATACCTGGAGAAAAGCAGTCCAGGCAAAATATACACTGACGTACCTAGGGGTAAAGGAGCATTATGTCAGCAACTTACTCATAAATGATTCAGAAAAAAAATGATAGAGACAGATCATCAGTCGGGTAGTATAAATACTGATAGAGGTACAGCATATATGTGTACATACATAAATAAACATATGTGAAAAGAGAACAAGAGAACAAGAAAGCCAAAGTGTTAAGATGTTAATATTTGGGGCATCTGGGTGAAGGGTGCATGTTATTTTTGGAATTTTCTGTATGAATTTTAAAATAAAATATTTCTTAAAAAAAGGATTTGTATTACTTGAAAACAAAAGACTCAGGAAACTAAGGCAGGAAGATCATTGCAAATTTGAGATGAGCCTGAGCTACAAAGTGAGTTTAAGGCCCGTTTGAATTGCATAGTGAGACCCTGTCTCAAAAGACTGAAAACAAAAGCAGACAGACAGACAGACAGAGAGAAAGAAAGAAAAAGGAAGGAAGGAAGGAAGGAAGGGAGGAAGGAAGGAAGGAAGGAAAGAAAGAAAGAAAGAAAGAAAGAAAGAAAGAAAAAAGAAAGAAAGAAAACATTCCTGCAGGCGAAGAGACAAGATGGCGGACTGGTAGGTAGCAGGAGAGAGACCCTCTCTGAGAGAGACAGCTCAAATGCCAGAATAAAACACCCTGGAGAGACCCAAACAGAGAGAGATAGACTCTCACAACCCAGAAAGAAACTAAAGCGCAAAAACCAGCTCGAATAAGAGGTCCTGGGGCTACTATTAGTGAAGATAAGATCAGCGAGCACAGCGCCCTCCTCCAGAGGCCTGAATTCCACCCAACCTGAACAAGCGATCCAGGCAGAAGTGACTGGCTTGAGCCGCCAGAGCGCGGAGCTGAACAGCCCTGCATGCAGCTCGCCGGGACCGCTCTGCACACAACCCACCCAGAGGCACTGTGAATTCCCACCGAAGCCGTGCTGAAGTCGGAGGTCAGGCAGTCCAGCAGTTCTGGGGGATGCGGTGAGTGATGGGAATAAGACCCTTCCCCGGGAAAGGGGAAACCGACTGGAAGACATGTTGGATTTGGGCAGGACAGCCCTAACTCCATAAGGAAGTGGCTTCAGCTGGTTACTCCCCTCGCCGAGCAGATTGGTGGAATCTGCTTGGACTAGGCCACACCCCTGGTGGGGACCCAGTTACTTCCCTGAGATCAGTGCACACTGATGCAGTGAAGGCCTGCAAAGGTTGACTGGCCCAGAAGGGAGGAGCTAGCACACACTGCCCCTGGGTGAACTCTAATCTCCGAGAACCTATTGAAGAGGGCTAAAGCTCCTAGCCTGCACCCTCTAGAGGAGCCTTAAACAACAAGAAAAGGGTCTGGGAATTACACTTGTATGGAAGGAACCAAAAACATGACGAAAGGGAGAAATAAGAAAACACTCCCAGCCCCCAACCCTGAGAACATTGATCCAGGAGAGGTAAATACAAAAGAGACTGAGGGCAGCAAAAATGCAACATCAAACACAGC
>PVJX010043368.1:0-13707 GCA_004027295.1 Dolichotis patagonum
ACACAAAAAAAAAAAAAACAAAAAGAAAAAAACAGTGGCCCTGAAGCAAGGCCAGCAGATCGCTGTAGCTGCTGGTTTCAAACAGGAGCCTAAAAGGAATTCTTTCTGTGGTCTGTTGGTCATTTCAGAACATTGGAAATGGAATGGTCAATTCATCAGAAAGAAATAGCAGGTGAGTATGGTGGACTTTAGGGGGCCTGCAGGGGAGAGACCCTGGTGCCTTGGGACCTGCACCGTGCAGTTGACTCGGGGTGCCGGGAGAACAAGGAGCTCCTCCCCTCTATGGGGGCGGCTGAGAGTGTGGCAGACTTTCGGCAGCCGGAAGGAGAGAGACCCTGGTGCATTGGGACCTGCACCCTGCGGTTGACTTGGGGTGCGGGGAGAACAAGGAACTCTTCCCGTCTCTGGAGGGCAGCTGTGATCCTGCCTGTGTGTGGGCTGAGAATCAAACATCTCATGTCGTCCTGTCCCATGCCCCCCCTGCCCCTTAGCAAGTGGGAGCCAGTTATCTACACATCTTGTGAAAAAATTGGCTATGGTATTTAGTATGAGCTCCCCATATGCAAAGATATGGACAACCATTTTGAAGAAAACAAGGTACAAATATGACAGATAGTGAAGATCTCTGGTTGTCTAGCTTTGAAATTTATGCTTTCTTATGTCCCATTCTGTTCTGTTTTGTTGTGTTTAATTTTACTCCCTTTTAAAATTAAAAAAATTAAAAAAAAAAAAAGTTCCCTGTGTGAGAAGCCCAAGGAGGAGGGCTACTTAGGACTCTCAGAGGTTCTGTCCTATCTAGTAAGGACAGCGAGGTTTCCCAAGGCAACCAGGGCCATGCTGAAGGCTGACGAATGACAGGCACAGTGAGACAAACCCAAGGGGCAGAACCTTCCAGCAGGGGTAGAGCGGGAGCACAGGCAGCGGGGCGGGGAGGGGCCAGGAGCGCCCGGGATTGGGCAAGGGCTCCGTGCGGGGGTGGGGTGGGGGTGGGGGTGTGTTGGGGATTTGCATCCTAGGAGTCATGGGCATGGGGAGGAAATCTCCCTGGCTGTTGGGTTAAGAGCTGGCAACACCAGATAATGAGAGATGTAGGAGGGGCGTGGAGCGGACACCGGGCCAAGTGTGCAGGGAGCCACGACTACACAGTTCTTCACCCCGCGCTCTTCCGTCATCACCTCTGCTCCCCCGTCATGCTCTCCAGAGGCCCTGTCTCCGCCTCCCCATCAGCCTGTGTTTAGTGCGTGACTGTCTCTTTCATCCGCAGGGCACTTCAGAAGGTGGAGGTCAAATACCTGGAGCAGGTTAGTTCTTGCCTTAGCTTGAACCCTGCCTCTTTTAACTCTGCCTCCCTTCTCTCCTACCCTACTTTCCCAAGCCCCATTCTCTTCTAATAATTTAACTCTCTACTTGTTTTCTCTCCCCTACCCTTTGGTAGTACTTGGGAACTGAGTCCAGGACCTGCACAATGAGCTACAATCCCAGCTCTTTCAGTATTTTATTTTGCTACAGAGTCCAAGTTTCCCAGGCTGGACTCACACTTAGCATTCTCCTGCCTCAGCCCCGATAGCTGGCATTAGAGGTGCATACCACTGTGCCTAGCCAGTTGTTGCTTCTCAGTATCTTAAGGGCTTTAGTTCTTCTATCTCTTCCTCAAATATTGGGATTTCCAGAAATTCTGTTTCATTATTTTTTTCCCCCTGGGTTATTAATTCAAATACATTTAAAATTCTAACTACCAGCCATGTGTGGTGGTGCATGCCTGTAATCCCAGCACTTGGGAGGCTGAGGCAGGGGGATTGTTGTGAGTTTGAGACCAGCCTGGACTACAAAGTCAGCTCAAGGCCAATCTGAACTGCATAGTGAGACCCTGTCTCAAAAAGACAATAAATAAATAAAATTCTAACTATCACTTTAGATATCAAGGAATCTGATACTATCCATATATTCATTCTACACTGTCCTAACATCTGACTGACATTCTGTCCTAGGACATTCTACAGTGTCTTATTCATTTCAGCACTGTCCTAAATGCTTATTCTTCAGTGAACTACAAGCCCCTCATAGAAGGAACTTGTTCTCCCCCTTTGAATCCATTGACCAACCTGCACCTTCCCTTCCCCATTTGGAAACAGAACAATCATTTTCCACATTACCAAGTGTATTTTATTTTTAAAATTATTTTTAAATTTTTATTTTAAAGAGAATAAAACAAAACAAAATAAAACAGAATGAAGCCAACGAAAACAAAACAGCAAAAGTGATACAGGACTTCAAAACAGGATAATAAGAAATCAACAATGGCTACCATAATGCCTCTTGTTATTTTCTTTTTTCTTTTTTTTTTTTTGGTACTGGGATCAAACTTATAACCTAGTGCTTGCCAGGCAGGTGCTTATGCCGCTGAGCTAAATCCCCAGCTCTTGTTATTTTCAAAATAGCTGCCAATACCATCAGACATAATACAATCAAACGAAACAGAACAGAACAAAACCAACCCAAACAGAACATTGGATAAACCAAAGCAAAACAAAACAATGAGAACAATATTGGATTTCAAGAACAAGACAGAAGGAAATCCCCCATAGTTGCTGTATTGCACACTGTTACTCTCTAAATAAATACTCAGACTACCAGCTTTAGGCCTGCAAAATCAATCAAACAATACAAGCATTAAGTTGTTTCTGTACGTCAGTTTCTATCAACTCATTCTATGCTCCTCTGAATCAGCTGGTTGCTTGCCCTTGTCTCCCAGTCCATGCGCTGGCTGGCTCACAGGAAGGACAAACTGACTTCTTGTTTCTCCTGCTGGGCCTGTCACAAGTCTAGAAAGCTGGAGTCATCCTCAACTGCTCTCTTGCCAGTCACCTCCAGCATGCTGACTCCACCCTCCAGGCCTGGCCTGGCTCACCCATCTCCAGATGTGACCTAAGCTGCTCCCTACATCCCAATGATGTTCCCTCCTGTTGGCCTCCTAGATTCCTCCACACAGCCAGGGCAGTGAGCTCCCCTCCTCTGTCCACTCTTTTTTGCCATTCTTGTGTCCTCTGAGCAGCTGGACATCCTTACACCACGCCCTCACCTTCTCCGGTAGTTGCTGCTTCCTACTTGAGTTCCAGTCTGTGAACTCTATAAGCAGAGGGACCTTGTTTTAGCCATCTTAAAAGATTCGGTGTCCAGCTCTGCAGCTGATCCAATGAACACTGATTGGGAAGATTGGGAAGCTAGTCAAGAGATTTACTTTTCCTTTGTTAGTTTTTAGTTTTCTGAAACAAGGTCTCATATGTCATTCAGACTCATTTTGAACTGTCCATGTAGCCCAGGTTAACCCTGAACTTAGTGAAATTACAGGCAAGTGCCACTATGTCTAGCCTGTGACTTTCACATACAAGAAAAACCGTGAGATACTTGTGCATGACATCAGGGCTCTAAATTAATGCATTTAAAAACTAACCCATTTTGGGCTGAATGTGGCTCAGTGAGAGAATGTTTGCCTAACTTTTGCAAAGCCCTGAGTTTGATTTCCAGCACTATAAACAAACAAAAAAAGCTTTTTTTAAAAAAAAAATTAAAAACCTAGGTTTCCAGCTAGGCATGGTTGTACACACCTGTAATCCTAGCACTCGGGAGGATGAGACAGGAGTATTGCCTCAAGTTTGAAGCCAGCCGGACCTACATAGTAGTGAGTTTAAGGTCACTGGGAACTATATAGTAAAAAGGGGAGAGGGTTATACGAAAAAAGTTATTTTTCTAGTATTATTGAACAAAGTATCCATCTCCAATAAAATGAAGGTCTCTTGTAAATAAAGCAAATGTGATGGTGGGTGTCTGTAATCTCAGCATGCTGAGGGTGGGGAGCGGGGTGAAGCAGGAGGACTGCAAGTTCAAACGCAGCCTGAGTAACTTAGTGAAACCCTGTCTCAAAATAAAAAATAAAAAAGGGGTTGGGGATGTAGCTCAGTATGAAGGTCCTGGGTTCAGTACCCAATACTACAAAAATAAAAAGGAGAGTTAATGAATATATGGTAGTTATTCATAAATTACTGAAATGTTGTAGTTTTGTGTCCAAATTATCACAAGTTGCTAAGAATAGACATTCAAAAAATTAAAACATAATAATAATGATGCTTAATTATTAGCCCAAGTACTAAATGCTTACTCATGGGTCTGCCATGAAAGCTTTTAAATAAAAATCATTCTCTTCAGTGTTCAGGAAAAGATCAGTATCCTAACTGATCTTTTGATTCCGGAAAGAAAAGCAGTTAGGTTTCCCAGAAATACACTTGGGGAAGTTAGAGAGTCCATCACCTCCAGTCTCTGGGTGGTTTTGGACAGCAGAACAGCAGGCAGAGAAAAATGATTTTTGAGATCACCAGAGAGTTTTATGTATACAAGTTCTCCCCTGGAATTGCCTTTGAGAATCATTTGGAGCTGGGTGTGGCAGCACACACTTGTGTTCCCAGCTGTGTGGGAATCTGAGGCAGGAATCACAAATTCCAGGCCAGTCTGGGCAATGTAGTGAGACCCTATCTTAAAATTTTTAAAAAGCGGAGTGTGGTGGTATACACATGTAACCTCAGCACTCAGGTGGCTGAGGCAGGGGACTGCTGTGAGTTCAAGCCAGCCTGGGCTATACACAGTGAGGCTCTGTCTCAAAAATAAATAATTAAAACCGTTTTTAAAATTTTATTTATTTTGAGACAGTGTCTCACCATGTAGTTCAGGCAGATCTTGAACTTACTGTGTAGCCCAGGCTGGCCTCGAACTTGTGGCAATCCTCCTATCTCAGCCTCTCAAGTGCTGGGGAAAAATTTTCTTTTAAAGGCAGGGGAGGGCTGGGGATGTAGTTCAATGGTAGAGCACTTGTGTCCCCAGAATGAATGAATAAAAGAGTAAATCGATCGACTGATTGATAAACCAACTGGGAATGGGTTACAGTATTATGGCCCTTGACTTACAGCCAGTAGAGCTTCTGAATTCTGAGTGATCTGTATGCAAACACAGCTGTGCCAATGCTACATGGGAAGGGCCTCCAAGTGCAGAATCCTAGCGTGATTTTCTACACACTGCTTGCTAGGATGATGGGTGGGCCACAGTGGTCAGTAAGGTCCCACAGTGAATGGGGTGACATGATCACCAGGCAGGATTCTTCTGCCCTCCAGCAACCCCCAGTGAGGCGGACCAACTGGGAAGGTTGCTATGGTTACCAGGGTGTGGCTGCTTTATGACTTTCATCCTGGTGTAAGCCAAGTGCCTATGGTTTTATAGCCCTCTGGGTAGACAGACTGACACCCACAGGAAATATGGCTCCTGGAAAGACCCGAACCTCCCTCAAGCTCCTTTGGGAATCAGCTGGGTGGTCCATGCCAGTGTGTCAGGCACACAGATAAGCACTTCTCTGAGTATTGACTAGGAGATATAAATTGCAGGGGTCAGGGTGCAGGAGGCTACATGGCATGCCATGAGAATCCAGGCTTTGGGTCCTCTCACCTAGGATCAAGCCTCCTGGCCACCATTTACCAGCAGTGGGATCTCAGGACTGCTGAAATGTAACCAGGCTTTCTCACTGGAAATAGGTGATGTCTAGTTCAGTCTCTGTGAATACTAAATGAGATGTGACAGAAAGCAAACTGTAAGAGCTTACCAAACTGTTTTCTCTTTATAAATGATCCACTGAATTAATCACTAAGGAGGATTTCTGGCCAGTAGTCAAATAAGGCTCCGAAAACCCTCCAGGGTAGGAAGAAGCTTTAAAAAATAATCTACATCACAAGTGTGAGCCCAGTCTGGGCAATTTAGTGAGACCTTGTCTCAGAATAAAGGCCTGGGGCTGTAGCCAATGTGAAGACTGTGGGTTCACGTCTCAGTACCACAAAAACACAATACAACACAACACAACAAAACAACTCTGCTCCCTGCCAACCAGCTCTGAAAGAAAGACCAGCCTTCTTAGATAATCCTAAATCCTCTTAGTGTTCACGTCTAGAGCATGGTCCACATTTTGGCTCCATTTCATCCTCACCAACATACACCGAATGGCTACCTGTGTTGTCAGCAGAACATATCCACAGGGTGAGGCCACCGTGTGATGCAGCAGTCCTGTCTTCACCTGCGGACGTCCATCCCAGTGGAAGGTCTCCTATCAGTGCCCGCTACTTTCTCTTCCAGGGCTTTTTTGTACCGTGGAATAAAAGTCAAGTTGCCATGTTCTCCACGTCTACAGCTTGCTAACCTTGTACCACGACGTATTCTTTGACTTATTTGTAGCATTTAGACCAACAAGCTAATTCTCCTGGTCTCTTTGATGAAAGACAGAAGAAATAGAAACTTGGCTCTTCACATTCGTCCAACTGTGTAAGTGACTCTACTCAGTGCCTGTTAACTGGATTCCAGCAAGTTCTGTAAGGTGACAGGCGTTGGGCAGAGGATTTGCTAACTATAGATTTATTTTCTACAGGCCTTTAAATTGTGCCATCGTCACCACTGTTAGTCCACCTGATACGTTCTGCATGGAACTGGAAATGTGGTCATTACTTTGTCTGTCCACAAGACCTCCCTCCTGGAAATTCCCCCTTCTAGTTGTAAACAGAACCAACAAAGGCATGACAGGTCCTCCTCGGCACCTGCATCCACAGCCTTGGTTTCTTTCTTCTTTCACTTCCTTGAATAATTCACTACAGTCATTCTTCCTCTTACTCACCCTGTCCTCCACAGTGACGGCTGATCCTTAGTGCTAGGGGACAGGGACAGCCAGGATGCACAGGAACATTATCAGCTGGGGACACCGTGAGTCACTTCCCGTCCTGGGAGGATATGGACTATGACATCTGAGCAGTCACTTGTCCTGAGTAAGAGTACCAATGTAATTCAGTTTGTGACATCTAATTCATTCTAATCACACACCCTGACTGGCCAGGGACCTCTCAGGGGTTGGGACACGCAGATCATTTCTGAAGAGAAAATCATCTTCGTGTCTAGTTTTCCCTTTGTTTTTGTATCATGTCTTGCAAGCCATGAGTTCATTGGCCTTCAACCAACTAGCTCCCCAACAACCTACAGACACCCTGCTTGCCCCATCTGCTTACCACACAAGGAAACTTTCTCATAATTAGCTATGTACACTTAGTGGCTTTGGAGGTGTTGTTAAACACAAACACTGCCATGTCTGAGGGAAAAAGCTCTCAGGTTTCTGAGGGCTGTTGCACAAAGCGTAAATGACCCATCATAAAGACACACCCTCCTGCGATCCTGATAAGGCAAGGGTGAAAGTCTGGCTCTCCTTGTCACACTCCGTTTCCTTCTAGAGCAGGCTGTTTCTTCTCTCAGCAGGCTCAAAGGACACTGCATTCTATAAAATTTTCCTGTTTTTGCTTTTAAGTCTTCAGGTCTTTTTTGTTTATTTACTGTCATTAGATGTTTGTGATACATAGTAATTACATTCATTGGGGAACTGGTCCGTACACCATGTGGCACCTGGATCATTTTTACTCCCAGTCCCCTTTCCCCTCCTTTTACATTGTCCAGTAGTTAAATTATAGATGCCCAATAAGTATTTATCAAGATCGTGACTCAGCCGTTCTGGTAGTCATGAAGGCCAGGCCAGTTATCCACGGTGCCCATGTGACCTGTGCTCCCGAGAGACTGCCCCGAGCCGTACCTTCTTCAGGACAGAACAGCAGCCCAGATCCCTGACTGCCACCAATGCCTCGGAGTCCACACGAGCCGGGCTGAGCGCCACCCTCCCAGCCCTTGGACAGCCCGTTCCCGTCAGCCTCAGGCGCTGCTGAAGGACTGAGCCTTCTAGGTCTTTCAGCATGAACCTGGGGTGCCCATCCTGACACTGGGTCTGTGCTTCCCCTGATCAAGGCCTTGTCTCCCCTCCCCAGACTCCCACTGTGCCCAGGGCCACTCCAGATCCAGCTCCTGGCAACTCCGCCGCTGTGCCGGCTCCAGGACAGGGCAGTGCTTGGGGCCAGGGGCTCAGGGAGATGTCGCTCACCACTTGCAGTGCCGTCTTCTCCTCCCACCTTCCAACGCCCAGCTCCTCCGGAAGCCCGCGGTCACTTCCTGTCCTTCAGGTTCCCCTACTCAAGGACACCTTGTCACAGCTCTTCAGCCCCATCTGACACCACTGCTGCCAGCTCCCTCTTCTTCATTTCCAAACCCTGCTTAGCATCCATGGCCCAGTGTTCCCCCCACCACTATGTAGCCCATGCTGACCTCAAACACAACAGTTCTCCTGCTTCAGCCTCCCAAGTGTGGGGATTACAGGTGTGGACCACATCTGGCTGACCCAGGATTTTCTTTTCTTTGTTTTTTGGTCCTGAGAATCAAACTCAGGACTCTGCACTTGCTAGGCAGGCGCTGTGCCGCTGAGTGATGTCCCTGGCCCAGACCCAGTATTTTTATCCTGTTTCAGGAAATACCTTCCTGGACAACTTGCCCTTCTTCTCCTGTTGCAGTGACCTGAACTATTCCATGTAGTTTTATTTATTTATTTTTTTTAATCTTGAGACAGCATCTCACTAGTTGCTAAGTGGCTCAGGATGGACTCTACTTGTACTTCTCCTGCCTCAGCCTCCCAGAGTACCAGGATTACAGATATGCGTCACCATGAAGCCCAGCTATTATCTTAGTAATGATAAAAGTATCATGATCATGTAAGTTGGTTTTTTTTTTTTTTTTGGTCTTTTTGAGACAGGATTTCACTAGGCAGTTCAGGCTGGCCTTAAACTCACTTTGTAGCTGTCTGGCCTCAAATTTGCAGTGAACTTCCTGCCTCAACCTTCCAAGTGCTGAGATTACAGGTGTGTGCCACTATGCTTGGCCATGTAAGATTTTAAAAGACATATGCAAACTTTTTGTAGTGTACATGCAACTTTTATAAATATGAACTTGTTTAAAAATAAAACTAAAATGGTAACGGCCCTCATGGAAAAGGGACCAAGAGACAGAGAGGAAGGGGAATGAGGGGAGAGAGCAGAAGAAGAAATAAAAAGAATTAAGATATGTTATGTACAGACCAGGGATACAGCTCAGTGGCACAGCGCCTGCCTGGCAAGTCCAAGGTCCTGAGTTCAATTCCCTGTACTCCCCTCCAAAAAAAGTAAAATAAAGTAACCCTCTGACCTGCAGGCTTAGCTCAGTGGTAGTGTGTGCCTAACATGTGCCTGGTCCTGGATTCAATCCCCAGCAGCAGCACCCCACAACCTCCAACATCTGAGGAAAGCCACAGGGATAAGAAAGGTCATGAGGGTTCCCCAAGCCCTTGGAGCTCACATCTTTGACATCTTGCTGGACATGGAGCTGTAAGATTTAACGTTTGCTCTGCTGGATTTTGGTCTTGCTTTGCTCTCATTGCTTTCTATTCCTTTATTTCTCTCTTTTGGATGGGAATGTTTATTCTGTGTCTTTATAGGTTGTCAGTGGTTAACTTTTTGATTTTTACAGGGCTTCACAGCTAAGAGTCTACCTTGAGTCTCAGAGGAGACTTTGGACTTGGATTTTTCAGCAGTGCAGGAATGGTCAGGACTTGGGCAACTCTAGCAATGTACTAAATATATTTTGCATGAATTGATGCACAAAGTAACTAAGACAAATGCCATCTAACTTGTTATCAGCAGTGTACAACATCACTGACCATTAACTGCTTTTTTTTTTGTATTGGGGAATCAAACTCACAACCTCGTGCTTGCCAGGCAGGTACTTACACCACTGAGCTAAACTCTCGGCCCATCAATAACTGCATTTTTAAAACTGCTTTTTCTCTTGGCTTCAGAGGTATTTTGAAAACCTCTTCTCCTACTTTACACCTACTTATTGCTCCTTTTCTTTTCCTGCCTCCTCCATCTTACAGATGAGGGAACAGTTCTTGCTCTCTCCTGAATTCTTCTCTATCTATACCTTCTTCCCAGTTACCTCAAACACTACCTTAGTTTTACAGTTCTACCTAAAGGGGCCGATAGAGCTCTTGCCTAGCAAGTGTGAGGCTCTAGGTTTAATCCCTATCACAAAATAGATAAACGAATGAGTAGAATGCTACCCACTTAGAGATGACTTTCCTCGGGGCTTGAACATACAGGGCCACACTTTCTTCAACATCTCTTCATGGATGATTAAGGGACCAAATTTCCCTGTAGTCCCTTCCTCCTCTGGTCCTCCCCATTTCAGCCCATGATACCAGCGTCCTCCCACAGCTGTGCAAATTAAAAATCTATACATCATCTTTGATCCCTGTCCTCTTAGACCCTAGCACTGGTAGCAGTGAGTCCTATCTGCTTTAACTCCAAAACCACATCTCTTATACATTGCTTCCTCTCTTCACCTTCACAGACCCTCTCCTTGTCCAAATTACCCGGATGTCTCCCCAGACCATGGCAGTACCCTCTTGGTTCATCTCCATGTTCACACTCACAGTCCATTCTCTACAAGGGCCTGGGGAGTGATCTACAGCACAAACCTACCCCGTGCTTCTCTCCCTACATTGGCTTTGCCAGAGCTCACTCCTGCCTCCAATTCCTCCCCTCCTGTGCATCAAATCTGGCTGACCTGACCACCTTCTGCCCTCCCAGCACATTGGGCACCCGCTCCACATTTTTCTCTTCTCAACGGCAATACTGAGATCTTAGGTCAAACACACTCCTGACATCAAGGCACGCTGCTACCTAAGGCAGCAGCTGTCAACTGGAGGTGACACTGCCTTCTCCAGAGGGCCTGTGGTGGCGGAGCTTCTCAGGGTAGTGACCAGGGGACCTGAGTGGGTGGAGGCTGACCTCCTCTGAAGAGCACCTTACCCAGGTGACGGCATCTCATCTAAGGTATGCTTGCATCCAAAAAAGCCTCAGGCAAGAAGGTTCCCAGGAACTAAAAAAAAAAAAAAAAAAAAAACAAGAGAAAAAAAGCTTCCTGGGAACTTTATTCACCATAGTTAACAAGTGGAAACAAGCTGTTTTCATCAACAAGAGGATGGATAAACTAGCTGTGACACATTCACACGATGGGGCACTTTAAAAATGTATTCTGGTCAGGCATGGTGCCGCATACCTGTATGCCTGCAATCCCAGCACTCAGGAGGCTGAGGCAGGAGGATTGCTGTGATATAGGCTTAACTGTTTATGTTGCAAGGGAAGTGGTAGACAAGTCTAAAAACATTACCCCAGGCTTTCACCTTAGGAAGTCAGAAAAAGGGAGAAAGTTAAATCCAAAGTAAATAAAAAACAGGAAATAATAAACATAGGAGTGGGGGTTGTGGTGTAGTTTAGTGGTAGAACACTTGCTTAGCATGTGGAGGACTCTAGGTCAAATTTCCAGCACCAAACGGAGGTGGAGTGAAAAATCAGTGAAATATAAAACACACACACACTAAAGGAAAATCAATAAAACAAGGCAAAAATCAATAAAAACAATAAAATTCATAACTATATAGCAGTCTGATAATAAAGGCATGATGATACAAATTACTCATAACAGGAACAAAAATAGGACATATCTACGTGTTCTTTCTTTATCTATTTTTTGTCTTTTTGAGACAGGGTCTCCCTATGCAGTTCAGGCTGGCCTTGAACTCACTTTGTAGCCCAGGCTAGTCTTGAACTTGCAACGATCCTCCTGTTTCAGCCTCCTGAGTACTCGGATTACAGGTGTGTGCCACTGTGCACTCTATAGATATTTTTAAAATACAGGGAAATATTACAGACAATTTTATGCCAAAAAATTGGAGAATTTTTAAAAGAAAATTTTTGGTGCTGAGCATTGAACCTAGTCTTGCTACACAAGTGTTCTACCATCAAGCTAAATCTTAAACCCCCCAAATTGGATAATTTAGATGAACAGGAAATTTTTCTTTAAAAATACAAGTAGCTTGGCATGGTAGCTCATGTCTAATCCTAGCATTTGGGAGGCTGAGGCAGGAGGATGGCCAAGAGGTCAAGACTCACCTGGGCTACATGGTGAGTTCAAGAACAGCTTGGAATACATTGCAAGAAGCAACCAATCTTTAAAAAAAAAGTGATGGAGATATGAGGAAAGACCATTATAAGAAATAAATAATTGGGCTGGGGATTTAGCTCTGTGGCTTAAGGGCTTGCTTGGTAAGCACAAGGTCATGAGTTCGATCCCCAGTACCAAAAAAAAAAAAAGAAAAGAAAAGAAAAGAAATAAATAATTATCTTGTTTGGGTTTTTAAACAAATATAATTATCTTCTATAGTAGGAAATAAACAGGTACTATATGAAATGAAATTGGAGGAGGAAAAAGCAGAAAACAACAATGAACCTTTAGAAACTAGTTTCCTTTAACAAGAATCAAGATAAGGAAGGGAATTTTTATTTAGTTACTTTCACTTTGTAGCCCAGGCTGACCTTCAATTTGCAGTGATCCTCCTGCCTCAACCTCCCAAGTGATGGGACTATAGGCAATATCACCACATCCAGCTATTTTGCTGGGGGGGGGGTTGTTCAATTTTTTACTTTGCTGTTTTGAGACAGGGTCTCACTATAGAGTCCAGGAGGACCTTGAAGTTGAACTTGATACTCACCCAGGTTGGCCCCTGACTCACGATCCTCCAGCCTCAGCCCCTCTGAATGCTGAGAGTGAGTGTGCACCACTATGCCTGCTTTTAAATTTTCCTTTTAAAGCATGTGATGCTTTCCCCACTATGATTTGTATTTAAATGTTATCTTTTTAAAGATCTCCTTAACATTCAGGAGAAAGAACATAACCAACACCCCCAGTCTGTCGACCTCTTTACACTGCCCATGTTCTGTTTTTAATGTTTCTCTACTTTCTGTCCAGCTTTCTTTGGCTCTGGGTTGGCCACGTTACTGGGTTCTTAATGATGGACTGCAGTAATTGGGTTAGAAAAGTTTCACGACAGTTCTAATCTTATATTTTTACTTAGTCAAATATGATTTTTCAAACTGTCTACTATCAAAATTTAGAATCAACTACCCAGGAAATTTGAGAATTTTAGGAATATACATGGGTATGATATTT
The DNA here is from genome assembly GCA_004027295.1 of Dolichotis patagonum. Classification (NCBI taxonomy): domain Eukaryota; kingdom Metazoa; phylum Chordata; class Mammalia; order Rodentia; family Caviidae; genus Dolichotis; species Dolichotis patagonum. Next base: position 12,991 of record PVJX010043368.1, read on the forward strand.
TTTTTTTCTTTTTTGGCACCACAGATCGAACTCATGATGTTACACTCGGCAGGCAGGTGCTTGTGCCACTGAGCTAAATCCCCAGCCCTGGGTATAACATCTTACAAAAAATTTCATAAATGTTTTAAATATGATGCTGGAACTACAAAAGATTCACAGTCAAAGCATAAAATGAAAGTAATTTTGAGCAGTGAGTGACAAATTAAGAAGGCATTAAAAGTGCTATAAAAAGTAAACAGTACCTGGAACCATACACTCAGATGCTATGAATCAGAGATTAGCGTGGCATTTTGTCATTGATGTAATCATCTTCATTCAGTTCACTTTAGGGTAATGAACACCTTAGTCAACAACTGTCAAGTTACAAGAGATGAGGTCCTCCTGATTAGGTAGTAGGTTTAGACATGACAACGGAATGTTTATCAAATAAAGCCCAAAGCCACAACAACCATTTAAATTATTCTTGGGAAAATGTGTGTAATTTGGGGGCTGGACAAATTCAACTTTCTGAAAATGCTCTAAATTCAGCAGACAACAAAAATCTGGTTAACTTGCTCCTGATTTGTTAGTTGATACTCTTTTCACATTAATCAATTTGCTTACACTTCACCAGGAGAGTATGGTACACTGAAATTACTGTTCCATAAAAACAATCTTTGATTTGACATGGATTCATAAAGTTAATCAAATGCAGTTGAACTTTTTTTTTTTTTTTTT
>PVJX010043369.1:0-13705 GCA_004027295.1 Dolichotis patagonum
CCTACCAGTCCCAAACAGTCATGCCGAGATGCTGGTCTGTACAGACTTTCAATCCAAACAGCCCGGGCCACTCTGCAGGTCCCGGAGGTTCGCATCCCACAGAGTCAGGCTGCTATGCTGGTCTCTGTGTCTAACTTCTCTATAGGCTCCAATTTTCCCATCAGATTCTTCCTGAGTCCCAGGGATCCACCTCCAGCTTTCTTTTCTTCCACAAATTGTCATTTTACAGTGATTGGATTCCTAATCTGAGAGGGACAGATTTGTTGCTGCTTAATGAATTTCCATCTGTCCAAAAGTCAATATTTCATTTTTGCAGGACAGTTTTGCTGGATATAGAATTATGAGTTAACTTTTTTCTTACAGCACTTTAAACATGTAGTCTTAGTGTGTCTGGCTTTCATGATTTCTGATGACAAATTGATTGTTAATCTCATGAAAAAGCCCTTCTATAGTTTGAGCCAATTTCTTCTGGCTTGTAAATTTCTCTTTGTCTTTTAACCATCTAATTAGAACATGTCTCAGTGTAAACCTTTATTAGTTCACACTACTTGGATGTAGGTGAAGTTCTTGGATATGTAAATCTATATCTTTCCTCCAATTTGGGTCATTATTTCTTCATATGTAATTTCTGCACCTTTCTTACTGTGCTGTCCTTCTGAAATTTATATATATTAATGTTATTTAGATAGACAGATAGATGCACCACAACACAGAATTTTATTTATTTATTTATTTATTTATTTATTTATTTCATTGTATACCACAATTTCCTGGAACTCCATGCCTTTGTTAAATTTTTTGTCCTTCTACTTTCCAGACTATATGTATGTGTCAGTGCTTACAAGAGCTTGCCAGACTAGGGAAAGGCTCCTCAAAAGACTATACATGCTGTGAGTCAGATTTAATGCAGGACACAGAACTTTATAAGATTTCCCTACAATTTTTGCTCACACTATCAAATGTAGAAGAGTTAAAAATCTGTTAACACCTTAAATATAGCTGAAATATTTAGCCAAAGGCATAGAAACCATGACAATGTCCAGTATGAGTCTGCATCAGGAAGCTGAAGAATCTACAATGGAAGACAGAGAGGTCTGCACCTAGAGATTGAAAGCCAAAAGCATTAGAAGCCAAAGTCTGTGCACTGGTAGGCCAAAAGTCCAATGCTTGAAATGACAACTATCCAAAGGCAAATAATGGTGTGCCTGTGAAGAAAACAGTTGAAGTTCCTCAAAGAAAAAACAGCTGCAATGAAGCTTTTCCAAGGAAAATCAGCTGAAATCCTTCATTCTCATTCTCCTTTTATACTATTCCAAAAACAATCCTCCTCTAAGTGGATCTTTTATGCCCAGAACCATACTGATTCAGTCAACTAGGTGTTCTTAATCAAGTTGACAATTTAACAATTAACCACCACACTAGGTCTATCAAGTTGACTGATATTTTTGCCTTCAAATCTACAGTTGTACCCTTATAGTGAATTTTTCACTTTAGTTATTATAATTTTTATATCCAGAGTTTGTATTTTATTCTGTTTTATAATTTTAAAATAACATCTTGGTTCTCCCCAATTTGATATGTAATTATCCTACTTTTTTAAGGCTCTTTATGATTGTCTTAATATTTCTGAGGATATTAAGACTGTATATATGAAGTCTTTGTCTAGTAAGTCTATTCACTAGTGTTTTATGGAGACTTTTCATTATTTTCTGTTTTTAGGATGTGAAGGGACCACATTTTCTGGGATTTTTGGCATGCTTAATTATTTTTTGTTGTTGTTGAAAAGTGGACATTTTGAAAACTAAAATGTAACAACTCTGAAAACTAGATTCTTGTTCCTCTTCAAGTCTTACTTATGTTGCCTATTTTGGGTATTTTGTATTTGTTTACCTTTTTAAAAATTTTTTTTATTTTAAAGACAATAAAACAAAAGAGGGAAGAACAAAGACGATCAGAACAGAACAACATAAGCAACACAGCACTTTACATTAAGATAACTGGACATTAACAGTAGCTATCAAAATATATTTTTCTCTGCTATAGTTGAGCATAGTTTCAAATACAGTAATATTACACATGCCAAAATAGTATAAAACCATTCAAAAGAATGAAAGAATTACAGGACATTCTGAACTGAAAAACAGAGAATGATCAATGGCTAATATAATATCTCATTTTTAATAAAAGAATTGTTTATACTATCACATATATTAAAATCCCAATAAGACACAACATGATAGAACTGATGGTAATAGCAGAGCAGAAGCATGGTAGGGATTCTAAGCAAGATGATATTAAATCAGCAATGGCTGCCATAATGTTTTGTTTTCTTCAAAACCACTGTTCATACCATCACACATAATAAAGTCAAACAAAACAGAATAAAACCATTGCAATTGATGAATGAAAATATTGAAAGACTTCAAAGCAATGAAATGGGAAATCATGATTACCATAGAATCTTATATACTCTTACCAATTCTCATAAAGGGAGACTATATGATATTTACACAAGTGAGTTTGGTTTATTTTGCTTATGAGTATGGTGTCAAGTTATGTCCATTTATTTATAAATATCTCAATGTGATCATTCTTTATAGCTGAGTAGTACTCTATTGTACAAAAATGCCACAATTTTTTTATCCATTCCTCAGTTGATGGTCACTTAGGTTGTTTCCAATATCTGACTATTACAAATTGTGCTGCTATAAACATGGGTGCACATATATCACTATGGAATGATGATTTGAGTGCTTCTGGGAATAGCTGGGTCAAATGGGACTTCCAATCCCAGCTTTTTGAGGAATCTCGAGACTGATATCCATAGTGATTACACCAACCTGCACTCCCACCAACAGTGCAGAAGACTTCCTTTTTCCCTCAGCCTTTCTAGCATTTGTTGCTGGGAGTTTTCTTTGTCCTGAACATTCTTTCTGGAGTGAGATGTAATCTCAGTGTGGTTTTAATTTGCATTTCTCTCATGACTAATGATGATGAACATTTTTTCATGTATTTATTTTCTATTCATATTTCTTCATCTGAGAACTGTGTATTCATTTCAGATGCCCATTTTTGGATTGGGTCTCTGAATTTTGAGGGTCTGATTTTTTTTTAATTTTTTATAAGTTCTAGACAGAAGTTCTTTTTCTGATGGACAGTCCATTAAGATTTTTTCCCAATTTGTGGGTTTTCTTTTCACTCTGCTGGAGATCTCTTTCGACATGTAGAAACTCTTTAATAAGATATGGTCCCAGTTATTGACTCTGGGAAGTATTTTCCATGTGCTTTGATTCTTGCTCATGAATTCTCTACCTACCCCTATATCTTCAAGATTTTCACCTACTATGTCTTCTGACAGATTTAGTGTTTCTGTTTTAATATTTAGATCTTTGATCCACTTAGATTTTAGTTTAGTACATGGTGATAGGCATGGGTATAGTTTTAGTCTTCTGCATATAGATAGCCAATTTTTCCAGCACAATTTGTAAAAGAGACTGTCGTTCTGCCAGTTAGCATGTTTGGAACCTTTATCAAAGATAAGCTGGTTGAGTGAGTTTGTGGTTGTGGTTGTATCTTCCAATCTATTCCATTGATCTTCAGGTCTGTTTTTATTCCAGTACCATGTTGGTTTTATTACAGTAGCTTTGTAGTATAGTTTCCAGTCACGGATAGTGATGCCTACTGCCTTGCCTTTGTTCTTTAGAATTGCATTTGCTATTCTGGGTCTATTCTGGCTACAGATGAATTTTAGCACTAATTTTTCTAGATCTATGAGGAATGTTAGTGGTATTTTGATTGGGATTGTGTTGAATCTGTATAGTAATGTTGGGAGAACGGCCTTTTTCACAATGTTTGTTCTTCCTATTCATGAACAGGGGATGTCTTTTAATTTTCTGAGGTCCTCTTCGATTTCCTTTTTCAGGGTAATATAATTGTCCCTGTTTAGCTCTTTTACATCTTTTGTGAGTTTAATTCCTAAGTATTTCATTTTTTGTATGCTAGTGTGAAGGGTGTGGCTTCTCTTATTTCTCTCTCAGTATTTTTGTTGTTAGTGTATAGGAATGCTATTGATTTTTGAGTATTGACTTTGTATCCAGCTACATTGCTAAATTTATTTATTATATCTAGGAGTTTCTCAATGGAGTTTTGAGGGTCTTCTTTGTAAAGTATCATGTCATTGGCAAATAATGATAATTTAACTTCCTCTTTTCCTATCTTTGCTCCTTCTATTTCTCTCTCTTGTCTAATTGCTCTGGCTAGTATTTCCAGAACTATGCTCAATAGGAGCAGTGATAAGAGACATACTTGTCTTGTGCCTGATTTTAAGGTAAAGGCTTTCAGGTTTTGGCCATTTAATATGATGCTGGCTTTAGGTTTGTTATAGATGGCCTTTATCATATTGAGGTAAAGACCATCTATTCCAATTGTCTGTAATGTTCTTATCATGAATGAGTGTTGGACCTTTTCAAAAGCTTTTTCTGCATCTATAGAGATGATCATGTGTTTCTTACTTTTGGATCTATTGATATGATTTATTACATTTATTGATTTACATATGTTTAACCATCCCTGCATTCCTGGGATGTATCCCACTTGGTCGTGGTGTGTAATCTTCTTGATGATTTGCTGCATCCTGTTTGCCAATATTTCACTGAGAATTTTTGCATCTATGTTCATTAGGGATATTGGGCTATAGTTCTCTTTTTTAGTTGGGTCTTTCTGTGGTTTTGGTACTAGAGTAATATTTGCTTTCAGAAATGACTTAGGGAGAATTGCTTCCCTTTCAATTTCATTGAAAAGTTTGAGGAGTGTCAGAATTTAGAGTTCTTTGTATTTCTTGTAGAAATATGCAGTGAATCCATCTGTGCTTGGGCTCTTTTTTATTGGCAAGGAATTAATTACATTTCAATTTCATTAATAGAAATTGGGTTATTCAGCAGTGTTATTTCTTCCTGATCCAGCTTTGGTAGTTCATATGTATCTAGGAATCTGTCTATTTCTTCTGTGGTATCAAACCTATGAGACTAGAAGTTTTCGGTATAGGTTGTGGCTGATCTTCTATGTTTCCACTGAATCTGTAATAATTTCACCTTTTGCATTCCTTAATCCATGAATGTGTGGTTGTTCTTTCCTTTTTGAAATAAGTTTGGCTACGGACTTATCAATTTTGTTTATTCTTTCTAATAACCAACTCTTTGATTCAGTGATTCTTTGAATTGTTTTCTTAGACTCCATTGCATTAATTTCTGCTCTGATCTTTATAATTTCCTCCCTTCTTGTGGCTTGCTCTTTTTTTCCTAGATATTGGAGTTATAGCATCATGTTGTTATTTGTGTTCCTTCTGTCTTCCTAATGTGATAACTCAGTGCAATAAATTTTCCTCTGAAAACTGCTTTCATTGCATCCCACAAATTCTGGTAAGTTGTGTTTGCATTTTCGTTTGCTTAGATATTGTTTAATTTCTTCTTTTATTTCATCCATGACCCATTCATTGATCAAGAGTGCATTACTCAGTTTCCATGTGTTTGTGAGGTTTTTGCAGTTGCTTTTATCATTAATTTCTAGTTTCATGACACTATGATCCGATACATGCATGGGATAATTTCAGTTATTTTGTATTTACTTAAATATGTTCTGTGTGCTAGTATATGGTGTATTTTAGAGAATGTCCCGTGAACTGCTGAGAAGAATGTGTATTCTGATGTTGTTGGATAGAAAACTCTATATACATCTATCAAGTCCATTTGTTCACAGGTGTGATTCAGTTCTGTTATTTCTTTGCTGATTTTCTGTCTACTTGATCTGTCCCTCAGTGTGAATGGAGTGTAAAAATCTGTTATAGTTTTGTTATTGCTTATTTGGCTTTTTATTTCTGTAAATATTTGCTTTGTATAGCTGTGTGCTCTGGAATTTGGTGCATATATATTTAAGATTGTTATCTCTTCCTCTTGAAGTTTTCCCCTAACTAGTATGTAGTGACCTTCTTTATCTCTTTGGATCATTCTTGGTTTGAAATTCACATTGTCTGCAAACAGGATGGCTACTCCCACTTGTTTTTGGTTTCCTGTTGCATGGAGTACTGTTTTCCATCCCTTGACTTTCAGTCTACGTGTTTTCTTTTGGGTAAGATGGGTTTCTTGTAGACAGCATATGGTTGGATGTTGTTTCTTGATCCATTCTGCCAGTCTGTTTCTTTTGATTGGCGAGTTGAGGCCATTTACATTAATGGTTGTAACTGTTATATATTGGTTTATTTGTTGACATGTCATCTTTCTGCTGTTGTATGTTTACCTTTGCATTCTGTTTAATTGTCTGCCTTGCTTGGTGGGTTTATCCTATGTGTATCTAGAATGTCTTTCAGTATTCTTTGTAGGGTTTGTTTGGTTTTCTTGAAGTTCTTCAGCTGTTCTTTGTCATGGAAGTATCTTTTTTTTCCATCCATTTTGAAGGACAGTTTTGCAGGGTACGTCAGTCTGGGTTGGAAGTGGTTTTCCATTAGGGTCTTAAATACTTCACTTCATGCTCTTCATGACTTCATTGTTTTTATTGTGAAGTCTGCTGTGATTCTGATAGGTTTTTCCTTATAGGTGATCTGTCTTTCCTCTCTAACAGCTTTAGTATTCTGTTCTTATGTTTGATTTCTGGGATATTGATTCTTATATGTCTGAATGTATTTTTATTTTGGTTATGGTGATTTAAAGTTCTATATTCTTCACTAATCCATATGTCAGTTTCTCTTCTCATGTTTGGGAATTTTTAAGTAATACTTCTGTAAATATCCTCTTGATATCATTTGGGCTGTCCCCTTCTTTTTCATTTATCCCTATTAATCTTATGTTCTTTTTCTTTGCATCATCTTGCAGCTTTTGAATTGTTATTTCCTGATTCTTTGTTTTTTTTAAAAAGATCTTTCCTTTCCTATTCACTAGCTACAATGTTATCTTCGAGGTTTGAAATTCTATCTTCATTTTCATTGAGACAGTTTTGACAGCTTTCAAGAGAATATTTTATTTCATGTATATCTCTTTGAATCTGCTTTATGTATTCTGTTGGTTTCTTATAGTGTTCATTCAGGGATTCTATCCATTTGCTTTGTTCCTCTAATTTTTTAGCTGTGTCTTCATTAGATGTGTTCACTCTTCTTTCACTACTTCTATCATTTTTTCTTTGTCCTGGGCAATTATTTCTGATTTGAATTTCTTCATAGTTTCTCCTAGATGCTTCTTTATTTCAGTTTATATAATGTCACTCATTTCAGGTGTATGGCTTGTATTTTCTTCTATGTACATTGCTCCTATGCTTTCTTGGTATGGGTTGGAGCTTTGAGCCTACCTTTTGGTCTTTCCTTGTCATTTTTCTTTATTTCCTTTCTTTGAGTGGTTTTCCAAATCTTCCTCTGCGTGTGTGGTGAACCACTTCCTGCACTCTCAGCTCCTGGAATAGTCCCAGCTCCCCTGCAGGCTTTTGGCTCCCCAAATTGAGAGACAGATGCTGGGTGTGGAAAACTGTGGCAGATGGAACCCCTGGCGGCACAATTCCCTGTCCTAAGGGGGGTGGATATGAAATCAACCACTGGCAGTGCGGGTCTTAATCTCTCCCCAGGCCAGCCCAAATGAGTCTAGCTTCTTTACTTTTTTGAAGTCTATTTTCAAAGTCTATGTTCATTGTGTGGCCAGCTGAAGTTGTGTTATAAGAACCTGGTGTTCAGTTGGTGTTTTGACAGACTGTCATTACTAAGAAATGCAAAGGAGGAGTAGAGGGAGGAAGAAAAAGAGGAAAATGAATATTTTTTCAGTCACTGTATATGTGTTCCATGTTGGGGCATTGTACCAGTCAGTGCTTAGTAGAGAATCATATTTTTTAAAATTTTATTTAGAAAGAAAAAAAAACAACCAAACAAAACAGAAAAAAGGGTAGTAACAATACAGAATTCCAAAGGAAAAAAAGATAAGAACTACAACAACAACAAAAAAAAACTACTAAGAAATCACCAGTTGATAAGTTACATACTGTCATCTTGGAAATATTTGTTCAAGTTACAAAATTAAAGCATACAGTGTAGACATTCAAACAGTGAGACTATTAACAGTTCTGCTCAACAATCTAACAAAAACAGTAGTATGGTCATTGATCTTCCACACTTAAAAATACATGCAGTTATATCCTTTAGCGCACTTAGAGAAACATATTTAATTCAAGATGCACTGATAAATAAAATTTTACAAGACTGGATTACAATGGCCACCCAGAGTGAGATGTGGGAGAGTACAAAAGGACTCTTTGTGCACTGGAGATCTGCAGGTTACAGTGAAAAGCATAGAGCTTCATGTAGGCCACCATGCAAGTCTGTACCAGGAGGCTGACAGACCTACAATAAAAGGCTGAAGATTCTGCACCAGAAGGCTGAAGGTTTCATATTGGAGGCTGAAGAATCTGTGCTGGAAGGCTGAAGAGTCTATGCTGGAAGCTAGGTGAAAGCAAACACTGGAGCTCATCCAGAGGAAACAGAAACACTTTTTCCTTCTTAATTTCCTTTTTATACAATGCTGGTGATAATCCTCCCTAGAATGAGTCTTATACACCCATAGCTATGCTGAGTCAATATAGTCAGGTGTTTCTTATTCAAGTTGACACAATCAATCAGTAATCGAAGGCAGGTTGTTGATAATGCTGTCTTAGCTTTAATTTCCTTACATATATAAAACCAGAAAGCCTACCAGAGGTGAAAAGTTCTTCTCAGGCCTTTTGAAGATTGTGTCCTGTCTTGGGAATGTAGATAGCTCTATTGAGTCCCTGCAATACAAAAGAAATTTTAAATATCCCTTCTACACATATCTTCTCTCCCAACCTCATTTTCCAGATTTCTAGGTTTGCCTATTAATTATCTGAAGTGTTGTTCCTCACTGCAAGTTGCTGCAGCCAATATATGTGCCTTTAAATATTTTCAGCAATAGCCTCCTTGCTAGCCACTTGAGTCCTGAGAACACACTTCAACAGGGAAAACAAAGAAAAACCTTTGTGCCAGTTCTTGAGAGTCCCCAGGCAGGTTGAAGCCCATACCACAATTCTTTATGAGTAAGGTTTGTATTATGTCCTCTGGCACTAGCAACTTTACCAAGAATGCCAGCTACTGTTTTCACAACCACTGTTGATCTGGGACATGGGATATGGGGGTATGTGATTTAAAGTAGCACAGTATTTTCTTACCACAAACAACATTTTCTTTCTTCACTAAGATTTTCCTTGACTGTTGTAAGTTTTTGCACATGTCTCACAGTTCAAAACTGATTCCAGTAGTTTTTCAAACTTAATAGATGTTTTTTTCTGATGGAATGTACATTTACTTCATTATCTTTAGTGATGAATGTACTTTAGTTTTTAAAATACTATACTGGCCAAAACAAACAGTTATGAGTGCCACATGAAACAAGAAGGCTGAAGTTGCTCCAAAATTTCCAAATAATCAGTGGTATCTGAGGGGACCTTATGAAAGAGGGGCACAGGGAACTCTTTCAAGTGGCATGCAAAGTGTATTTCAAAATTTCAGAATACACAAACTGTCAATACTATAGAGATGTATTGATGGAAGTTATGAAATAAGTTAAAATATCTCCAGGCCCCTTTCCATACTGCTGAAATATGTAGTTCAGGGTTTGGGAAACTGTGAGACTACAGGTCCACATAGGAAAAACCTGTTGGTTCCTATGAAAAATCTTCTGCACAGCAAAAAAAATCACTAAAAGAGTGAAAAGAGAACCCACAGAGTATGAAAGAATTTTAGTCAATTGCCCCTCAAAGGAATTATATATAGAATATATAAATAATTGAAAAACATCAGGCCCCCTAAATCTAAAGACCCAATTCAAAAATGGGCATCTGAATCTAATGCACACTTCTCAGATAAAGAAATATAAATGACAAATAAATATATGAAAAAAACTTTCAACATCACTGGTCAATTTAGTGGTGCATATTAAAATAACACTGAGATTTGATTTCATTCCAGAAAGAATGGGTGTTATCAAGAAATATCCAATAGCAAATGTTAGAGGGCCTGTGGGGGAAAAGGAACACTTCTCCACTGTTGGTGGGAGTGTAGACTGGTCCAAACACTGTAAAAAATTGGCATTAGAGTATCAGACTAGTATTAAATGTCCCATTTGACTCAGCTATTCCCCTTCATGGTATTTTCTCAGGAGAACTAAAAAAAACATAATAGCACAGAAATACATGCTCATCCATGTTTACAGTGGCTTAGTTTGCCATAGCTAAATCTTGGATGCTACCCAAATGCCTATAAACTGATGAATGGATAAAAAGATCTTTTTAATACAATTAAGTAGTAATGATTCATATAAAAGGATAAACTTGAGAGATTCCTAGGTAAATGAATGCACTTTGAGACCATACTCTTAAGGGCAATGAACCAGACATACGTGTGTAAATATCTTATTGTCTCCCTTATAAACTGAAAGAGTAAATAATGAATAAAAGATGAATAACAAATAAATAACAAATGAATAACAGATATTAAGAAGTGGGAAAATACTATTCAAAAGGAAAAAGGAACTAGGGTTGGGAGGAGGAAAGAAGGAATGAAAAGGATATATGATAAAAGAAAGATGAAATGGAAACAAAGCTTTGTAAACAAGGAGGGGAAAGGGAATTGAAGGGAAGAAAGGGAAGGGGATTGGGGAAAACAGAGGTATCAATATATATCATATACAAATTCCCTATAATGAATATGCTTATCATGCATATCTGAATTGTACCAATAAACATCATAAAAAAGAAACAAAAGGGAATGGATAAATTTTTAATGTCATCAAGACAGACTCTCAACAGTACTTTCCTTTAGGATGCAACTCCTCTCAACTTCTTTCCTTCTCAAACTTCTTGAGGCACTTCAAGAGGGAAGTGTGGGAAATAGGTTCTTTTACTTGTCAATATTATCCAATTTTGGTGGCTCTATTTAGCATTCCATAGTTGAGTGAGAACCTGGGGATCCACCTTACTCTCTTCCCTCATATGGTGCTTTCTCAAAAATCTGAACCCAAAGATTTTGTTGTAGTTGATTGCTTTTAGAGGGCCCTGAGGACTGCATTTACCAACAGCCCAAACACTTACCCACAAAGCAAATACCCACGACTCTCTAAAACTAAATCTTCTTAATGGGGAAAGGACCTTAAATATCTCTGCTTTCCAAAAGCTCTCATATATTTTACCTCTCTTGGCCAGATAAGTGTTCATGCTGAGAGAATTTTACTGACTTGGGTACCAGATTTGGCTTTCTTGATAAAACATGGACTCAGGAGGCAATAGCCAGAGGAAGAGGTCAATCAGCCATCACACCAGATCTATATTCAACTATTTAACCCACCTCTCCCTTTAGCATCAATCTTTTTGTTTTTAATCTTATCCCTTATTATTTTCTATTCCATTCTCACCCCCAGGGCCTCTAGTACACCCCATCCTTGCCTTTGCAACAAATTTATTTTCAACAGAAAAAATTCTGAATGGAGACAAGAAAATTTTAGTTTAAGACTAGGCTTTTTTGTTTACTGGTTGAGCAGCTTCAAACAAAAAAAAATATTTCTCTGAAGCCCAACTTCCCTTCTGCAAAATGAACATGAAAATTGCTTACTTATTCAAAAAAATTTTATGTAAATCAAAACAGATATTGAACATAAAGTTGTTCTATGGAGAGCCAATCACTGTACGTATTTGCAAGGTTGAGTGGATTTTTCCTCCTTAAGGACTGGTATTCTGAAAGAATATTACTTGAAAGGAACAATCACATGAATAGAACATTTTAAACACTGGGGACAGATAAGATAAAGGTCAGGTCTTGGACTACTTTATTAAGTAAACTTTCTTGTTCACTTGACAAACAATCATTAAACATCTATTCTGTGTTAGACACGTTTTTAGTTACTGGTGATAAAAATACCTACCACATGGATTAAAATATCTATGAGCAGGCAAGACCTAAGAAAGATATTCCTTGTTTTTACATCCTAGAAAAATGGAATCTGAAGTTGAGTTCTGAACCTCAAGAATATGGAAGGGCCTTTAGTGAGCTGATTTAATATTTTCTGCAAAAGTCTGTTTTAGCATTCATTAGACAATATCAACCATTTGTGATGGGCCTGTGAACATCCAAAATAATGTATAGGATATATTTATATCCCATTTCATTCAACAAATAGTTCTTACTGTGTGCTTTTCACTCTGTAAAGATGGAGACAGTGAAAGAAAGACATGTGAAGAATTAGATAAAGTTTCAGTCCCCTGAAGTGCTTTCAGCCTTGTATGAGAGAAAATAACAAGAGATAGGCAACGTAACACAAAACTGGAGTAGCTATAACAAATAGTCTCACCCAATAAAATGTGAGAGTACCTGCCCAGTGAGTGAAATATTATACTTAGCTACAAAGTGCTATGAGAATTTTCTTTCAAATAGAAAGATTTTATATTTATTACAGGTAGGAAAAGAAGTATATTCTGAAAAGTTTAAAAGAATAAACATAGGAAAATAAATACACTCTCCAGGGTTAAAGCAGACCACTGTGAAAGACAGTAGACAGTGGCCATGAGAAAAACAGCCACCACTTTTTTTGTATTCTCCACTTCTTAGGCTGATATCAGATCTGGGCTGTCCTATGAAAAAGCTGCTTGAGTTCTTACTAGAAGAACTGAATGTTATGCTTGATATTATTGTATTTGGAACTATGCTCAACTATAGCAGAGAAAGAGATATTTTGATAGCTACTGTTAATGTCCAGCTGTCTTATTGTAAAGTGCTGTGTTGCTTATGTTGTTCTGTTCTGAAGTGCTTTGTTCTGCCCTCTTTTGTTTTATTCTCTTTAAAATAAAAACATAAAAATAAAAAATAAAAAAATAAAGAATTGAAAACATACTTTCTAATTGGTTGCAGGTGCAAGACTTGAGCATGTCTTCTGGGCTCTGTGATTGACAGGCCATACCACTGCCTAGCTACCTGGTCATGCCCTAATCACCTGCCTCAGGCATTCTTTTATTTTTGCCTCTTTTTTATTGTTACATTTTAGATATACATAATGATCATATTCATCAGAGATAACTTGTATCAGTACATGATATATCTTGCTTCTTTTATTCCCATTGTCCTCTCTTCCCTTCAACCTCTCTTTCCCTCCTTATTTACAAAATTTCTTTTCCATTTTTTCCTTCTATTCTCTTTTTCCCCTTGTCACATCCTTCCTCGTCACTCACCTCTCCTTTGTTACACTTTCCATTTGATCATTTTCTTCCCATTTCACAATATCTGTTATACATTTTGGTTCTTATTTACAATTTCAGTTTCTCCTACCAGAGGAAAAATGAGGTATTTAAACATTCATGTCTAATTTTTTCACTTAAAAATATGGTCTCAAGGTGCATACATTTAGTTAGAAATGTCTCCAGCTTATCTTTTTTTTTGTCTTTTTGAGACAAGGTCTTGCTATTTGGTTCAGGCTGGTGTTGGGCTCACTTTGTAGCCCAGACTGGTCTCAAACTTGAAATGATCCTCCTGCTTTAGCCTCCTTAGTGCTGGGTTTACAAGGGTGCACCACCATGCCTGGCTAAGCTTACCTTTCCTTATGGAGAAGGAGTTCTCCATTCTATTAAAAAGAAAAAAATAACCCACAACTTCTGTCTGCATTCATCAGTTGACAGGCACTAG
>PVJX010043370.1:0-13709 GCA_004027295.1 Dolichotis patagonum
TCTCAAACATAAATGGCTCCCCTAATGACTGAAAAGTACTTAAAGCCAGAATATATTAAGAACTACTACTGGGACTCACTTATAAAGAGATACTCCAACCAAAATGGCAAAAGACTATCAAAGACTTTAAAGAAAAAAATAAAATGTTGAAGCAAAATATAAAAAATCATTCAAATGTATTTGTTATCAGAAAAATGAAAATTTAAAAATCACAATGAGGCAATAAAACATCCATTTACTTGATTGGATAAAAATAAGGATGTGGAATTGTAAATGTTGAAAATGTCTATGAGCTACATATTCTGCTTAATGAAATACAAAATAGTAAAATTTTCTCCCTCTCTCCCTCTCTCTCTCTCCCTCTCTCTCTCTCTTTTTTTGCGACAATGTCTTGCTATGTAGTTCATGCCAGTGTTAAATTTACTCTGTATCCTAAGCTGGCCTCATACTTGTGGCAATCTGTCTCCTAAATGCTTGGGGAACTATTTTGGAAAAATCATTTTTCCTTTTCAAATTAATTTTATTGGTAAATGTGCATTATATATAATGATCACATTCATTATTGGGAATTTATACCTGTACGTGATATATATTATTTCTTAAAAAAATAAATGTATGTCTATGCTGTAGGCCACAATTTCCAGGTCTACATTTTTAGCCAATAAAGAAAAATCATATGTGAGAATGCTGGAGGTATTGATTAATCATTAAAAAATGAGTAACGACAAAGATATGAATCAGTAATGACTTCATAAGTTTTACTATATTAGTGTAGTTGATAATATACAGCAGTGAAACTTATGCCCTTCTGAAGCATGAAATAATATTACTAAATTTTAAATCTATCAAATGTTACAGATTATATACCAAAAAAAGTATATATCAAATTACACAAAAGATACGGTGATCTCAATTATAAAAAATTATTTCATTTTAAATGGACATAGTCTTTGTGTTTTTAAGCATCTAATTTTAAGAATCTTGCAAAATTTTAAGTATTTCAAGAATGTCAGTCACTATTTTTTCTTGTGATGGCAAAAAGTGTTTTTGCTGACTCTTTCTAGCAAAGCAATTTTAGTGACTGTGACACAAGTGTTCTGCTGAGGTTTGTCTATGTGCTGTGCACTTCTCCAAACAAAAGTACCTGCTCTTGTCATATCGTCTCACAGGTAAATGACTGCAGCAATCCAGATTTTACAGAATTTCCCTAAATACAGTGGTATTTTGATTTTATGAATCTTTATGTTATCATTACTGTGAAATAAAGGCTTCCAGAAGCTCCGTAGCAGATTATACCAGAAGTTGCAGTAATCAAGACTCAAGATTGGCAGGAGGATTGCCAAATGTCAATCCAGTCTAGGCAATTTAGCAATGCAATGAAACCCTGTCCTAAATTTAAGAATAAATAAGTTAATAAAAGAACCAAGGATATAGCTCAGTTCAGAGGGCATAGGTTTAATACCCACCCCTTCCAAAGAGGTACATAAGCTTTCCTAGATTTCATTTAAAAATATATTTTAATGATTTATTAAATATTTAAATAAAAAGTTCAATGTCTTAAATTGTCCTGAGTCTAACTCTCATTAAAAAGATAATCAACTTCTTGTAATAAACTTTACTCAACACTCAATATTCACATCAGTATGTCAAGCTCTAATTACTACAAGGGAGACCAATATCCCTTGACATCATGTATAAATCAGGATTTTTTCTGATTCACACTGATCCCTCTGCCTCAGCCTCCCAAGTGCTGGCATTTCAGGCATGTGCCCCCACACCCGGAACATCAGGTGGTATAATAACTTGCTGGGCACTGTCTCTGACAAAAAAGTATTACTTTAACTCTTAATATTTTGTTATTGTTTGCCTGATACTAAATTCTTGTCCTTAGTGGTCTTTTGTGCTTGAGGGTCCTCTTCTGTCTGCCAGAAGTCATCATTAAAACTTGCTTCTTCACTTGATGTCACTACCTAACATTCATGTCCCTTAGTTCAGAGGAGTCTTCTCTTACACCTTACCTCTCACTGTTGCTCTCCAAATCTCCTTGGATAGTGAACTTCCTGCAATATTTCAAATATAAGAGCTATGAGATATATTGTTTTCATTAGAGATATTTTTATGTTATTAAAGAAAGACAATAAGCATTATAAAATTATTGAAGTTTTGAGGACACACTATGGATAATAAATGGATGCCAAAGTGGTAACTTTGGTAGGCATTTTACATCTTAAATGTGAACTTTATCAAATTTTCTATTCAGTACCTATTGAAATGGTCACCATATTATGTTCATTCATTTTCCTCTTGTAGTGACTACTAAATATAACACTGCTACCAGTGTAATACTTTGTTTGCATTCCTGGCAATCAGTTTTCTTTAACTTGGTGTCTTATAATAAACATAAAGATGACATTAATATTAATGATTATGTACTTTTGTTTTTATACAACTTGATACTTAAATTCCATTTGTCTTCAAACAAAACTTTAAAATATCAATATAATGGTAATCTTTTTTAAAAAGAATTGGGACATATGCATACTGCTTATGTGCTGCAAATGTTTAACTCATGAGAAGGATTTGTTATGTAAGACCTTAGACACATGATTCTGATCTTTTTTTTTTCCAAAATGTTAAGATTTTATTTACAAAGGTTTTTGTTGTACAGAAAGTAAAAATGCTGTTACAATCTCAGTGTAACTGGTAGCAATAGATGGTTGACTCACCAATCACAGCTATCCATGCTACAGCAAGTCTTACACAAAAACCTAACAATGCTTACAATTTTGTTGGGGCAAAGTACCCAAGCTTGGTAGTAGATTACCAAGAGGGACTAAATAGAGGAAGGCGGTGGAATGTCACAGGAACTATTCTTTGGCTCTTTAGGTGGGTGGGTGTCCTGGGGTTTGTATCACAGCTACCTTTTTTTTAAACAGCTATCAAATCCATGAGCAGTCCAACCAATACTGAACAGTTCTGTTTTTGCAGGTTATCTGGGGCCTTAATCATCTTCTCCTTCATCATCTGTTTCTCTCTTCCTTTTTTCACCTTTTCCACTTTCTTCCTCCTCTTCATCCTCCTCCTCATCCTCATCCTCCTCATCTTCATCAATTTCTCCATCATGTCCAAATTCTTCTTCCTCACTGACTTCATCTTCATCCTCGTCCCCTTCTACATCTTCATCTTCATCCTCATCCTCCTCTTCATCGAACTCTTCCTCCTCACCATCCTCATCTTCCTCATCCTCTTCATCTTCTCCTTCTTCATCATCCTCCTCTTCATGTACACCATCCACCTCTGCGTCTGAATCTGGGGCTTCCCGGTCCTCTCTGTCATAACCATCCAGGTAGCTTAGTTGGGGCAAGAGCTTGAAGACACTCTCTCTCGGTAGTCATTCAGGTTGGTGACCTCACAATTAAACAGATCCAGGCTTTTCAGACAATCCAATTTTTTCAAAGGTTCCAAGGTGCTGATGTCTTTCAGTTTATTTCCACTTAAATTTAGATGTGTGAGATTTGGAAGTTTTTCTGCTAACATGTCCAGACCCCCTTCTATTGTCACTGAGCTCAAGCTTTTTCAATTTAGGTAGCTTGGGGAGATTTGAAACTGAAAGCAAGCATACATTTATTAAACTGAGGAACTCTAAGTTCACAAAGTCAGCTGTTAAGCCTTCAATTTTTCCATCATTTGATTTGCAATTGTCCAAGACAAGTTCTCAGCTCCAGGTGGATCCTCTTCTTCATGTCCATGTTCCCCTCGTCCCCCCTCTTCAAACTTAACTTTCCGCGGCGGGGACGGAGGGGGGAGAGGCGTCCCGGCCTGCGCGGCAAGGGCCGTCGGAGGGTTCTGCTCCCGGCAGCAGTGGCGGCCAGCGTGTGCCGTGCGAGAGGACGCATGATTCTGATCTTGACTGAGTCCAGACACTTTTTGTTAGTGGTTATTTGTCAATTTTCCTACAGGTTTATTGTCAGTGTGTTTCTCTCATTTTAAATCTATTACAATAATGTATTTTCCCAATTAATGACTCAAATATATGTCCCACAAAATCAATAAAAAATAAATCTACATTAAAACCTGTCCATTGAAATGTTGGAGTGCAAAATTCAAAATTAATTTCTAAAATTTCCTAGAGAAAGAAAAAAAAAAGCTTAATGACACCCACAGCGTCTAACTCAGGGGAAATAATTTATACATCCATTCCATCTCTGGTTAAATATTGAATCACTGTTAAGGCTAAAATGACTTTTTAAGGCTAGAAAGTTGTCCAGTATTTAGACAAATTTTCTGCAGAAGCAAGTATACCACCCCAAAAAGGACAGCAACATAGTGGCCACATGTGGAAAATAAGATATCTACATAATAAAGGTCTGGAGGCAGAAGTGTCCAATGTGATGAGGGAAAAAAATCGCACATTTTCTGTGCTGTGGACCTAGAAAGTTTTCAGTCCTGACTTTAGCAAGAAGACTGACTGTTACAGAAAAAAATGGTCCCATGTAAATGAATTTGACAGCATATATGAAGTTTTTATTTTGATTGGAGAACTTGAGGATAACTGGCTGGAATGTAGAGAATAAGAAAGCATATATTAAGTAAGCACACATCACCAATTCCAGAAAAATAAACTGTTACAAAAGAAACACATCTGTGAGGTTATTCAAATATAGATGTTGCTGTACAATCATACATAGTGAATATTTACATAAATATGTATGGTTTAACCATTGAAAAATAAGGAATAAAGTATCAGAAACCTAATTCATAATCTGTCATAACAGGAAGGAAACATAAATTCCTAATACTAGATAAAAATTTAAGCATATACTTTCAAAATATGGGTACTTAAGAAACTGGTATCCTCCAATGTTTATTCTCTTTGCTGTTACAATAATAATACTCAGATGTATGTATAGCTATTAAACATGACACAAAAAAGTTAACAACTTTTTAAGATAAATGTAACCATGATATATGTAGTGATGCATATTTTTTAAAAAGGCATTCTTAGATAAAGAATATGACCTTAATCCTCTACTTTGTGGAGACAAGTTGCCATCTTAAAACATATGGATAAATGCCACATTCTAAATATGGTGGTTTCAGATATACCTAGTATCACTATTATATATAGGACATTACATATTTTACATATTTGTGTTGTCTATGTGTTTTTTTAATGAGTGCTTCTATATTTTGCATTTCAGGACATACTGTACAAAGTAGTTTTTTCCATAGGTGCTATAGAATAATCTAGTAAGAGAATGTCTTTTTCTTTTCATGCATTTTTTAAGAAAAAAATCCCGTATCAGGCTGCTACATCCCTAGTTATTTTGTCATTTGAAGAACTCTAATCTGAAATAAAAAAAACTCGACTCCCCACATAGGATGATTTTACAAGCTATAATGCTAAAAACTTACAGTTTCTTATTCATGTATGTTATAAACATATTTGATAATGGAGAAACTGCAGAGCTCTGAAATAAAAAAGAGTCCTTTTATTACAATAGCATAGCATGACACTAAGCAAGGAAAGGCAATAGAGAGTTGAACTTCTCTTAGCGTTGAACAAGAAAACCTTATTATAAGGGTACATCTGATTCTAATGGAGAGTCACTAAGGCCGAAAGTTTGAACCCTTTTGCTGTTTGCCTGCTTAGTGATTATGATCAATTTCATTTAAATTGCCTTTCTTAGTGCTTTAGTGCTAAAATGTGCATAATTACAACTGAGCCACTCAGCTCAGATTGCCGCATACAAGACTAAAGTTAACATATGGTATAAAGTTAATTATTTTGAATCCACTAAAGTTTATTATACTTACTACCTCACCTTTGCATCTGCAAATCGTTGGATTAAAAAGATGCTTCTATCATAAGAGAATATCTTTCTATCCTTTCAAAAATATTGATTTCACTTTACAGTGAAATATACGTTTTTAGGAACCCTGGCTGTATCATATTATTATAGAGAATACTCACCTGTTGGATTAAAAGCCAGTGTATCTTTAATTTTTATGGTTTACATAACGTGCATAGAAAAAAAGATATTCTGTAGACAAATCTGTATCTTTAACTTTATGCATTACGTACATATTGTATATAGAAAAATAGACATTCTGTAGACAACTTTGCAACTCACAGGAAATACTTTAGGCAATCTATTAGTGTGTTATCATTGAATAATGGGAATGAATGAATTCGCTGGAAATGAACCCACTCTGTAGCCATGTGTGCAAATGTCTTGTATGTCACAAATCAGATATATTCAAGAAAACATACTGATTCTTGCAGAAACTGACAATTCTGGATGATAAATATCTTTCTATGATAACTGAACAAATTATATAGACATTCTGGAAAGATAATTTTCTCCTACTGCCAATTATGTTAGTTTTACATAATTTAAATCAATATAAAAGTCATTTAAAATAAATAAATTTTATTTAAAATAGTGTGCTTTATTCACTGCTGCTGTCAAGAGATTTAGGAAGTAATTCCTATTGTATTTGACTATGATAATTTTTATATGAATGTGATTGTATTTTGTTATCCTGTTTAAACAACATAAACTTCAATATTCAAAAACTGTGAACTATTTTGAAAATAAAAGAACATTAAATAACAAATGAAACAGTTTTAAAATTGATGTTTAAATTTTCAAAGTTCAAATGTAAGGTGATATACTTTGTTTCCATAATATCATATAAAATAAATATACCTTAAAAATTTCTTCAAAACTAAAACTAGCTTGTAGGTTCTCTCATCTAAGGGATGTCTAATAAGCCTCACAAATGCACATTTTCATTTAGTTTGAACAGTTAGGTGTTATGCACAAACTCACAGAGAAATTGCTAAGTGAAATTTGCTTTTGAAGACACAAATTCTTGACCTTTGAAGATGTTGCTGACAAGATTCTATTGGCATTTAACAGGGCCAAAAGAAAACATTTCCCTTTTGCTCAATTTATTTTCTAAGTCTATAATTTGGAAAAAAATAATTTGCATAAAATGAATCAATCTAGCTACATTTTTGCAATTTCACTGCATTGGGTAAGAATGCATTAACATCTTATTGCTAAAGACCTATAAAATCATCATTAAATATGGATAAAACCAAAAATTTCTCATTAATCTGTGATTGAGTACAATACTGGTCTGTAAGAAGAAACAAGTTTGAAGATGTATGTGGATTTTTGATTAATCAAATACTTTTAACTTTTTCTTCCAAATAAAACACACATGAATACTTTGTAGTATACAACATGTAAAACAAATGAGTTGAAATTCAAATATTTTTATATTTATAGTGTCCAGGTTTTCTGCACTCTTGTGTGCATATTTTCATGAGAAATCATATACTTTAAGACTATCTTCAATACTCAGATGGTAACTTATTTTTCTTAAAATATTTTAAATCTATTTCTGACACTTCCCATTTCTTTCTTATAATTATTTTAACTGATTAAAATTAATTCATTTTTGCCACAGAACTTAAATTACTGCATTTATCAATAAATTATTTCTTGATCACATCCACAATATTTCCCAGCACATTTATATCCTACTACTTACAAAAGATCTTTTCATAACTTTCCAACAGGATTTTATCATTTGTATCTTTCCGCTTTCCAAGAAATTTTCTTAACCATAATTGCAATACTTATTGAAGTAGGTTTTCTTTGTTAAGCAACTATCTTGAAGAAAAATTTCATTTACACATGATTGTATCTTCCAGGAATGCTTAAACGATCATATATGTGCAGGAAAAAAAACTTCCTAAATTTTGTTGCAAATTAAGATCCTGCTACTGTAGAAAGACTTCTATAGACACTAATATGTTGTAATTACTTTAATATGTCAATGTGTCAGGTGCACTAGACAGAAAAGCTCAAAAAAAAATACAAACCCACACAATAAATAACTGAAAACACAGTGTGGCATTACTGTTAAAAATTATTACTCAACAGAATAAAATCAACCAAAACAAATGAATAAAAGCATGATAGGAAATCAGCAATGGCTACCATAATGTCTTGTTTTCTCCAAAATTGCTATTCATACCATCACACATAATAAAATAAAACACCAAAACAGAATAAAACTTATTAAACAAATGAATGAAAGCATTATAGGACTTCAGAACAGGATAATAGGAAACCAACCATGATTACCATGATATATCCCATTATGTTTAAAATTTGATTTTATTATGTGTGATGGTATGGGCAACTGTTTTGAAGAAAACAAGACAGCATAATAACTATTGCTTATTTCCTTTTATCTGATTTTGAGGTCCTATAAACCTTTCATTCTTTTGATTGGTTTTATAATATTTTGTTATGTTTGATATTACTGTGTATGAAATTATGGACAACTATTTCAAAGAAAAGAATAGACATCATGCCACTTTTGATACCCTGTTATCTTGTTTTGAAGTTCTGTGTTGCCTGCAATGTTCTGTTCTTTCTTTGTTTTGTTTTGTTTTATTCTCTTTAAAATAAAAATTATTACTTTACAGAAATCTATGTGTCAATGATATATAATAAGAAACAATGATGCTATATAGAACAAATTTTCTTAATATTAACATTACTGACATTTTGTACTGAATAAATCCTTATTGTTCTAATGTTCCATGTATTAAGGATATAGTATTAAGGAACAAAGGTCTATAACATTTTTCAGGTTGTGATAATCAAAATGTCTTCAAATATTGCCAAATGTTATCAGGGCAAATTGATTCAGGTTGACCACCACTGTACTAGGAAGAGAAAGCACTGATTAATTCACAGTCTCAAAGTTGAGCTTTTTGGGTACATTCATTTTTCTTCAGCTTACCAAATGATCATAAGGGTAAAATGTGGAATTTTGTACAGAGAAAACCAAAACAGAGAAAGGAACTAGGCAACTGTCCTTACCTAAATCATACCATAAACTTAAATTAACGAAGAAAATTTACAAAATACAACATGGATAATAATCTGAACTCTCTCTCAGTGTTAGTCCAAAGTAAAGAGATTTGACAACTTGGTTGGGAGAATTTCTAAGGAAAAAAGAGGTTTCCTCATTAATTTTGGAGCCTTGGAAAAGGTTAAATGCTTCCCCGAAGAATCCATGAGGCCATGTCAAACTAACAGCTTCTTGGTGAAGAGTGCATAGGCAGTAATAAGGTCAAAATTAACTTCAGTCAATTCTTTTCATTTTTCCCTTCAGTTATGAGATTTTGCAAGCAAAAGAAAATGGCTAGGCAGGGCTCAGTATGAGCATCATTGCATTTGTCAAGGTAAGAAGTGCTAACTTGGATCAACTACCAGTCAAATGTTGGTTTCCTAAAAAGATATTTAAGAAAACGAATAGTAACTTTCGATCAAGCATAGTTAATTTTTTTCAAGAGAAAGAGATAGAATGACACACATGATTGGGCACATGTTAAATTCTAGCTCTGGATTGGGGAACTCATTGAGAGGCAGGTTTTAAAGGAAACTGAGATGAAAAAAATTGTTAGTGTTCTTAAATGGCCTAGTATATTTAGTTCACAAACTCATTTTCAATTCCATGTGCTTCCTGGGAATAGCAGCTTTGTTCCATTTGCTTTTTCTCAGTACTATTCAAAATGGGGATAAAGAAACCACAGTTATTTCACCAAATGCAAAGCAAACAAAAAACAGAAAAATTTTCAGTAAGGGTTAAGAATAGATCAGGAAGGCTGGGTTTGGTGGTCCATGCCTGTAATCTCAGCACTCAGGAGGCTGATGCAGTACAATCATTACAAGTTCAAGACCAGCCTGGGACAGAAAGTGAGCTCAAAGCCAGCCTGAACTGCACAGAGTCCCTGTTTCAAAAAGACAAACAGACAACAACAAAAAATAGATCAAGAAGGAAACAAATATATTCCTAGGATAAGGAAGAATAGAACCTGAGATGTACCATCTTTACATTTTACCTAAAGTGGATGTAAATTTTCAAGGATAGAATCCCATTTACATCTCTAATCACCAAGAAGCTGCTCCAATCATATTGCTGAAAGACTGGAGAGAATATACAGCGTAAATTGCATATATAAGCATCCATCTTTTCTCATTTCCTCTGAGATGCTTTAAGACCTACTACTAGTGATTAAATTTCATTTCGGTTGAGAGTAACCTGAAAGGAGGGCTCCACAGTGTTTTAGCCAAGGAAGCATTTGAATTAACATAGTACGTACAGGAAACAAAAAGCAATATATTTGCATCATCTGCTGCAAAGTTTATGCTGAGTCATGCACAATGAAAGATAATTTAATAAGAAGCACACAAATGTAGCTAATATAAATTTTACATGACACCAGATCCTTCAGAAATGAAGATTCAAAGAAAAAGAGACACTTTCAGATTTTAATGAAGAAGTGCATAGTTGTACAGAAGAATAACAGACAAAAGGATTCAATGAAATGGTAATAAACTAAAGAAAACCTGGCTAAGTATATTCAGATTCTTCCTTGTGTTTTGTGTCTGAGGCTGAGGAGGCTGAGGACATCCCCTTCTTCAGTTATAGGGCAAAACTCCTAAAGTGGCAGTTTTAGCATGTGCTTCAGGAGACACAGAATAAGGATAAAGTGACCTTTTTGTTTATACTCTGTCCTAAAAAGCCAAGGTGTCATATTTTATGGTACAATATCCTGAACTCCAACATGTATAAGCCTTTCAAGACCTGGGCCAAATTTTATGTGTTTTCCTGCTAGAGAGTATAAATCCAATTGATACTAAAAATAATTTTTTTCTTATTTAGACATAATGCATTCTATTTCATGAATCACTATAGTAAATAATTTCTCTGTTATACATTTAAACTAATGACTGCTATGAAAATTGGCAAAATGAATATTAATATAATCAAACTGGCATGAACTGGACAATGTTCACATGCATAAAATAACAGTAACAATAGTTTTGAATATGAACTAAAATTGTAATTTTTGTAAAGAAAATAAATTAAAGAGTATTATAGAGAATAAGAAGAAACAGCAAGATATTTGAATAAATCCTACAATTGCCAATATTAATATTTAGGTTCAATCAGGAAAACAGAAGCTATATTAGATTTTTTTTTCTAGAAGAATTTAAAACAGGTAGTTACAAATGCCTCAAAAAGATAAGGAAGTACAATGTGGTGCTCTGAAGAGTAAAAGAAAGAAGTGGATTGTTGTACAAAATCAGGGAGCTGCTTCTACTCAAGGTCAGAGTGCATGAACGTTTCTCTTCTGCAGACATAGCTTCTTGTGCTGGTATTAGGAGCAGACCACCAAGAGTGCCCTGTTGATGCACCACCACTGGCAAACCTGGAGCCACTTGAGGACCACCTTCTGCTGAGGCCAAGTGTACCTGCCTGAAGACTATAGTCCTTCAGCAACTTTAGTCTTTTAATACCCTACTGCTGGTAAATATAACCAAGACAATCTAGAGAATCTGAAAGATGAAATAGTCAGGTTCCCATCAGTGTGACTATGGGCCTGAAAAATAACAGATAAACACTGTTAGGACATTACAAAATTTTTGAGTTGTGACCCAGGAAAAGTTTACTTTTAAATGATTGCTTGCTTTTTAAGCACCCTTTGCAATAAGGTACAAGTGATCATGCTGGTCTTGTACCTTGTGCCTTTAAAAAAAAAAGGTTAACATAGATTTTTTTGGCACTAGGTTTTGTTTTTGATCCTTTTTCATTATTAATTCATATCCACACATCATAAAAATATTTATTATCTACTGTAACACAACAGTGATTTAAACAATTTAAATGCTTTATATTAATACAAGGTAGATATGGCATATTTCAAAACCCAGTGCCCAACTGTAATATTTCCTACTTCAAATTCCAGTTTTGACATTTTCTCTTACATTTATTTGTCATTAACTTTCTACAAGACTTTAACAAAGCACTCTAGTCAAAGATATCAATGAATCCCATATTGCAAAATTCAGTAGAAAACTTTCAGTCTTAACCTTTGGTGATGTTAATTTTTTTTCTACCTGAAATATTTCTGATTTCTCTTAGCGTCCAAGAAAACACACTGTTCTTGTGATTCTCTGAACTCATGGAACAGTTATTTACAAACTTATTTCTCTTTATTTATTTGCCCTTATTTCTCTTTATTTATCTGACCTTAAGATTTCTGTGTGACCAAACATAAGTCCCTGAATATCTTCTCTATTTTGTCTGCATTCACTTTTTTTGTAGTCTTATTTATTCTAGGGACATTACATACCATTTATTTTCTTCTACCTCCCAAGTTAAACCTTGTCTCAGAAAAGCAGTCACAAAACACATCTTAATCCTTTTTTTATAATCTGCTCATTTTCCTCTCTCCTTGTCTTATGTGTTTGTACCAATTTTCCATGAGAAATATGATCATTATATACTGCAAACATGTACAAACAAAATAAAAATTGAAAACAATAGAAAAGAAAGAAAAGAAAAAAGAAAAGCAATCACATATTCAACTGCCTATTTGATAAATGAACTCTGGATGATAAGAAATATTTCAAATGTAACATGTTTGAAACTGTTCCACTGTGACCCTGAAGCAGCTGTGCATCCCAGGAAAAGAACCAAGAAAAGTTAACCCCTTCCTGTGAGCCAGAGACAGCCATGTATCCCAGGGAGAAAAACCAAGAAGCACCTAATCCTTTCCTGTGAGCCAGACAGTCTTAGGCCAGGCCAAGCCCTTCCAGTGAGTCAGCCAGCATGCAGGATGGGAGACAAGAAGTGTCAAGCCCTCTCCAACCCCTAAGTAACCAGTTGATTCAGAGAAACATAGCCTAAGATGATAGTCATTGAAAAAAAAAAAAAACTTAATGCCTGTATTGTTTGATTGACTTTGCAGCTCTAAAACTTGTAGTCTGAGCATCTATTTAGAGGATAACAATATGCAATATAGTGACTATGGGGATCTCTGTCTGAGGGTGGTAGCCATTGTTAATTCCCTATTATCTTGCTTTAATGACTTGTATCATTTTCATTGCTTTCTTTTGTTTGGTTTTACTATATCTGATGGCATGGGCAACTATTTCAAAGATAACAAACTATATTATGGTAGCCATTGTTGATTTCCTATTACAATGTTTTGAAGTCCCATATCACTTTCATTGTTTTGTTTTTAATTTGTTTCATTTTATTCCCTTTAAAATGTAAAAAGATAAAAAAAAAAACCTGTCCTATTAGGTTTCAAAATTTATGTTATCTCAATACATAATAACTCTGATCTTTTTATTCCTCAAGTACATTTTTCTTGAGTTTTCCTTCATGGCTCTCTTTCTTGTTTCCCTCATATTATTGGCTTCATCTTCAACATACAATATCCCAAATCTGACTTTTTACTTATGCTACTATTATCGTATCAATGCTGTGATTTTATTGTAGATTATTATTATGTCTCTTTTGGCCTTTTGGCTCCTAACTTTACCTCCATAGAGTCTATATTCTACAAAGGAAGAAAAGTGATCATCTCAGTGATAGATTATGTCAGTCTTCTGACTACGATAGAGCACTTGCCTCTCAGTGCAAGACAAGAGTTCTTACTATGGATTACTGAGTGTTAAATGGCCCAGCCGTCAACCCATCTTGGACATTATATCTTATAAAGTTCCCCTTTACTTATTTACTCCAGCCATCCTGTTAGAAATTTGTGGAACAATACAAGCACATTTCACCCTTGGATTTCTTGGAGTGCTTGCTCTTGA
>PVJX010043371.1:0-13712 GCA_004027295.1 Dolichotis patagonum
CAGCTGCTCCAAAGGGGCCCAGGGAGGAGGCCGGCTCCCTCAGGTCACAGGGCAACAGACGGCTCATCGCCTCAGCGTGTGTCTCTTTCCCAGCATACAGAGAGGAGAGAAGGACATGAGTGTCTCCCCAAACCTGCTCCCAGCTTGGGCCACGCAGAGCCCGGGAGAGCTGGGCCAGCTTGCAGCCGGCTGGGCCTCTCCCATCTCTGTGTACCAGCCAGGAGAGCACAGCGGGGAGAAGGAAGGGGAGACACTGCCAGAACAGGAAAAACACCCGCCCTGCCCCGCTGCAGTACCAGTGGGAAAACCAAGGGCTGGGAGCTGCCCCAGGCAACATAGCAAACCACAAGGAAGCCCAGACTAGAGCACCCTGCTGCTGGAGCTGCGGCTTCCGGCTTCTCGTCCTCCGACTTCCTGCCAGCCCTTCCCCCACTCCGGCCTCGCTTTCCTTCAGCTCGGACCAGCCCTCTGCTCACGCTGGGTTTGACCCAAATTCCTGGCCTGACCCTTCCCCACAGAACCTTCTGAACAGGGTAGATTTTTTTCTTCATCATTATGTGACCCCTGTAGAGTCCTAGGCCAGAGCCAGGAGGGCCTGGCTTCCCTGAGTCCCAATATACTAGGTCTGGCCACTTATCCCAAATATCAAATAGTAAAATTCAGGAAGAGACTTTAGAGTGTAGTATCGCCCTACCCGGAGCCAGTGTCCCCAGCCTTGCCTTCAGGGTACTGGAAGGAGCTTCAGGTTTAAAGGAGGAAGAACTGGGACAGGGACTAGAGGTCTGTGTGGGTCGTTCCACACACATACACACACACCCCCCCAGCCTGTATCTGACTGTGGTCTGCTGGTCGTCACCGCAGCTCTGGTTCTGTAGGATCTGGTGAGGTTCTAGTCCTGGGAGGACGACTCGGCTCCTAGCTTGAGAAGATTGCTCCTGCTTAGGGGGCAGCCTCAGTCCCGTCCTGGGGAAACTGCCTGCCAGGCTTGCTATTCTGGGGAAAATATCCTACTCTACTCATAGTGTCACCAGTCTTCAAAGAGGTCTAGAGAGGTTAAGTAAATGTGGGGTAATTAACCTTGTGTGACTAGTTTTTAGAGGCCGATACTCCTTTGATGATTAGCACGTCTATGTGCAGAGCTGAGCAGGAATCTGACCCAAGGGCTAAGCTAGGAAAAGGAGAGGGCCACACAGTGCAGGTGGGCAGCAGAGCTTCTATCCTGCTTGTAGACATCTACAGGCCCAAGTGAAGAGTCAGTGCTTGAGCAAACTCCTCTAAGTCCCTGCTACAATGACTCCCCAAACAACGCAGTGTAACGAACAATACACTGTAACAGCTATTACTTCCTGCTTACATGCAGGAGGTAATATAAATAATCCACACTGATTTAAGTATACAGGAGGCTGTGCACAGGTTATATGCAAAAACTGCTCTTGATAGAAGGGATTCAGAGTGGCCCTAAAGTAAGGCCAGCAGATCTCTGTAGCTGCTGGTTTCAAACAGGAGCCTCAAGAGAATTCTTTCTGTGGTCTGTTGGCCATTTCAGAACTTTGGAAATGGAATGGTCAATTCATCAGAAAGAAATAGCAGATGAGTATGGAGGACTCTAGGGGGCCTGCAGGGGAGAGACCCTGGCGCCTCGGGACCTGCACCGTGCAGTTAACTCCGGTGTGTCGGGAGAACAAGGAGCTCCTCGCCTCTCTGGGGGGCAGCTGAGAGTGTGGCTGACTTTCGACAGCCTGAAGGAGAGAGACCCTGGCGCATGGGGACCTGCACCGGGTGCTGGGAGAACAAGGAATTCTTCCCGTCTCTGGGGGGTGACTGTGATCCTACCTGCGTGTGGGCTGAGAGTCAGACATCTCTGTGTCATCCTGTCCCCTGTGCCGTGTCCCCCCCTCTCCATCCCCCCTGCCTGGCAAGTGGGAGCCAGTGAACTGCACATCTTGTGAAAAGATTGGCTATGTTCTTTAGTATGAGCTCTCCATATGCAAAGATATGGACAATCATTTGGAAGAAAACAAGAGACAATATGACAGATAGTGAAGATCTCTGGTTGTCTAGCTTTGAACTTTATGCTTTCTTATGTCCCGTTCTGTTCTGTTTTGTTGTGTTTAATTTTACTCCCTTTTAAAATAAAATAAAAAAAATTAAAAATAAGAAGAGATTCAGAATCTGCGCAATTGGAAGGTCCTCGAAAGCACCGTGGGATGACTACTTCAGAACAATTTTGAGCGTTTCCACGATGCAGCTGAGCACTAGGGTGGGTCCTCCCCTCAGATGCCAGCACCGCAGCCAAAATCCCAGCAGCTGCAAAACTTGGTTGCTGGCAGCAGCCAGGAGTGACTCACAGGGAGTAAAAGGCAGGAAGGCTTGGGTATCGCCCAGTGTAAAAAGTTTCAGCGTCATGAAAAAGAGCTTGGGCCTGCTGGGAGGTGTCACTGAGGCTCAGGCTCTGGGTCAGAACCACATGGGCAGTTTTTACCCCTGTGCCAGCTCCAGTAGACGGATGTCACTGGTGGTTCAAAGAAGAGGAAGGGAGGCTGACTGATGGTAGCCACTTAATTACTTCAGTGTCTCTTAGGGCCCTCCCTGGCCCTGCTGGAAGCATTCCTTCCATCTGAATCACCGCAAAGCCACCGTGTCACTACACACAGGGAGTCCAGGCTTTGGGGGGGAGATAAAGGAAATAT
Source organism: Dolichotis patagonum (assembly GCA_004027295.1). Taxonomy (NCBI): domain Eukaryota; kingdom Metazoa; phylum Chordata; class Mammalia; order Rodentia; family Caviidae; genus Dolichotis; species Dolichotis patagonum. The sequence goes on from PVJX010043371.1 coordinate 2,691, forward strand.
GTGTGCTGCAGGCTACAGCCCTCTCCCCTCTGCATGGCTGCAGATAAGCCTTCTTTCCCGATGGTTCCAGCCACGTTTCCTCCTGGTCTGCAGTGTGCGTAGCTCAGTCTGGCCAGGTCAGCTCAGAACAGGCCTGAGCAGAGAGTTACAGCCTGCACTGTTTCCTGCCTGCAGCTTGGGAAGGGCAGGGGCTGGAACACCGGAGGAGCCTGGAGGAGGGCTGGGGGGCAGAGTCCAGTCCCAAGCTGATAAGCAGCCGTGGATGCTGCCCTGAGAATTTCCACCACCACTTCCTGCTTCCTCCTAGAGCAGCTCAGGCCTCCTCCAGCCCCACAGCGGCTGGTCTAGGCCCTTGATTAGCTCAGGGAGCGGGGTGTGAAGCCCAGCTTGCTGTGTGGATTCGGGCCACTCTGTGCCTCAGTTTATCTGTAAAATGAAGAACATTTATAGCACCAGGTTCAGTCTCATGAAAGATAGCTAAGGAATTTGGGGGGATAGCATCTCCCCCAAGTTCACCTGTCCCAGAATTTGAGAATGAGACCTTATCTTGGAGAAACAAAGATCTTTGCAAATGTAATTAAATTGATTTCATAATGGATTGGGATGGGCTGATAAGCCAATATGACTCAAGTTCTTATTTAAAGAAGGGTAATTTGGACCCAGAGACAAAACACAGATATGCACAGAGAGAACTGCGCCTGAACTTAGAGGCAGAGGTTTCGGGTGTGCCACCGCAGGGAATGCCAGGCACCAGCAGAGCTGGAAGACGCATGGAAAGATCGCCCCAGAGCCTCTGGAGGGCACGGCTCAGCTGACACCTCTGGACTCATGAGACATCACTTTTTTTAAAGCCACCTTGTTTGAGGGGCGTGTGAAGGCAGCTGTAGAAACCAGCACAGGGATGTCTCCATGGAACAGACCCCAGGCTCACGCAATGGCCCTTGCATGGCAGTGGCTGCTGCTGCCATTCCTAATGTTGCCGTGTCCAGCCTGGCTCCTCCAGCTGGTGCTGAGACTCCGGATCTTCCTGACTCGTGGCCCTTCAGTGCCTGCCTCCTGCCAGACTGTGGCTCCACTGTCACACCTGGCTGGCAAGGACCAGCTATGCAGTCAGACAGGGCCACACACGTAAGAGTAGATGTGGTCTCTTAATAAATGTCAGTCCAGAGGGGCTGGCTTTATCCCAGTTTCAAGGTCAAAGATCGACAGCCCCCCCCCCTCGCCCAAGTTCTTGGCAGGGAGACCCTAGAGGGCAGGCTGCGTCCACTTTGTGCCCACATTGGGCACAAGCCTGCCGTTTACTTGGGGACTGTGGGCCGGCCACTTGCATTTACCCTTCCAATCGCTCCTTGAGAAGCCATTGTTGTCCTCAGGTCAGAGCTGAGGAACTGAGTCAGACAGAGCTCACAGGACTGGTGAGCAGAAAGGCCAGGATGTGTGGTTTGGAGCCCAGGCTTTATCATCCACGCCCCCTATGGATGCAGTCGGTGACACAAGGCAAAACTGATGGCAGCTGTGACAGCTCATGTGGTCTCCTGAGCTCAGTCATCACAGCAGGGCCAAGACCTAATGCCAGACCTGGCAGAGGAGTGCCCTTCCCCTTCCTGGGCCAGGACGTGTGCAGAGCACCTTCTGCCACCTGAATCAGCCCCACACACTCATCTCAGAGGAGCCCGTGTGGATGTGTTAGGCCCAGGCAGGTGTAGAGAGCAGGTCCAGCCCTTGGCCCAGGAGGCACCAGGAGCCATCACTCCAGCCTGGCTTGTCACCCTCACTCAGCTGGTCCTTCTCCTCCTTCTCTGCTCATCTTCTAGCTTGTCCTTGCTTTCAGCTGTTTGTTCTCCTCTTTGCCTTGAATTCACTTTCCCCAAAAGAGGATCTGCCTGGCTGAGCTAATCTTCCTCCGTGGAGTGCCTAAGGGGCCTGTGAATCACCTGGCAAGGTGGGTCCCCACCCATGGTAGGGGTGGGAGTCACGAGGCGCCACACACAGCTGCCTCCGAGGAGGAGGTTGTGGGAGTTGCAAGCACGTTGCAGCTGGCAACCTGCTCTTCAAGTTGTGTCCTTATAAACTGTAGAGCCCAGGTCTCTCTCACAGGTCCCGCCCAACCCATGGGAGACCTCTAACCCAGAGCTAGACCCAGGCTGTCTATGTGGGGCACAGGCTGCCACTCCTTCTTGTCCTGCCCATGACAGGCATGACCAATCAGTCTATCCCATTGGCTGGGCACAAGTGCAGACTCATTCTCAAACCATGGCCAGTGGTTACCGGTTCCAGGTGACAGGAAAGAACTAGATGGGATGGGATGGTCTCCCCGGGCACTGGCGTGATGAGAGTGAGTCAGCCCGCACTCCTCACCTGGGCAGATCACACAGCCAGGGAGGGGCCTGGAACAGTGGTCAGGGCCCAGGGAGAGGTTCTAGTTACTTATGAGCCTGAGGATATTGGCGTCGGCCAGCTTGTGGGGGAGCCTGGGCCAACGACAAGGCTGGGGGTTAGGTGCTGACTCACTGGTTCTTGGTTTGAAGTTCATCTCCTGACCTCCTTCTGTCTCTGTCTTTGCTGTGAGTCAAACGGGCAGCTCTCCCTCCCATCCAGGGGTGCTCCCAGTGTTTCGAGAAGGTACCAAAGCGCTGGCCCCAAAGGCACATGCCCCAGCACGTCTGTCCGGGGAGGCACCCACGGCATGGCATGGGGACCTTCCTAGCTGGGAGGCTGGGCATCGTCCTGAGCGGGGGTAGGTGACTCAGACGCAGAGCCCAGGCTGAATCCCAGCTGCCGCCTGCCTTCTGCACTTAAGCTACTTCCTCTCTCAGCACTTTGTGAAGCCCAAGTTCAAAGTCTTGAAATGAAAGACCTGATAATGAATCTGACCCAAGGAGGACACAAAGCTCTAATTATGGTGCTTGTAAATGATCCGGATATATATGTTTGCTTCCTTGTATTTCTTCTGAGTTCCGGCGGCTTCCCTGTGCCCATTTATAAAGTTTGACAGGGGCGGGGGCGGGGGCTGAGCAGGCAGCCCAGTGGAAGAATGGGGATGAAATAGCTGCGGAGCAGCCTGCTGGGCTGATCCCATAATTCCAGTTTTGCCATAATCACTCCAGTCTATGCCATAATAAAAATAAATAGCATTTGCCCTCCATTTGCCATGCCTGAGTACCCATGGGTCATTCTGTCGGATCTTCAGAGTAATGCCACATAAAATTACATATGCATTTTACAGATGAAAGAACAGCTTGTAACTACCCAAGGTCACCTTGCCAAGAAGCAGAAGATGACTATTTTGGACAGAGGCCTGACTTCAGGCCTGGAACTCTTGTCCAGAAGACTGGTCTGCCTTCTGTGGCTGCCATGAGGTCCCCAAGGCTTGAACAAAGGAAGCAGGGGCCTCTCCAAACTGTGTGTCCATGTGAGTCCAGAAGCTTGCAGGCTAAACAAGTGTGGGGCCTACAGTGCCCCTATAAGGCCCAGGGAAAGAGCTGGTCCAGATCTTGTAACTCCACACTCAGGAAGATGAAGAGAGGAAAAGCATTCAGCACGAAAAAGGAGAACACAGGACACCGTGGGTAACCTCACCTGCACGGTGCTGGGCAAGAGAACCAGACACAAAGGAGCACAGGATTTCACTGAGGTGGCACCGAGGCTGGGCCTGCAGTGTCCTGACAGGGCGCAGCTATAAGGGGAGGCTTTGCTGGGGGTCTGGCTTCATCTTGAACTGGGTGAACGCTCCCCAGGTGGACAGGTATATGAGTTCATCAGCCGTAAACTTAAGTTTTTGGCCCTTTTGTCATATCTATTGTGAACCTCAATTTTATATATATAATATACATATATATATATATATTGAGGTGTCTTTTTGAGACAGGGTCTCACTCTGCAGTACAGGCTAGACTTGCACTCACTTTGTAGCCCAGGCTGGTCTCAAACTTACAACAATCCTCCTCTCTCAGCCTCCTGAGTGCTGGGATTACAGGTGTGTGCCACCATGCCTGGCCTGTTGAGAAATTGGGGGGGGGATGGGTGGGTACTGGGGATCGAACTCATGACCTTGTGCTTGCCAGAGAGGTGCTTGTGCCACTGAGCTATGTCTCTAGCCCTCCTCAATTATGTTAAAAAGAGATGAGAGCAGCAGAGATGATTTAATAAAGACTAGGAAAAATGAAGTGGGCTTTGTTTAAGAAAATAAAATAGCCACACCTAGAATATTAGTGAGGCACAGAGTTGTACCCCCAACACCACACAGAATGTGTGTGTGTGTGTGTGTGTGTGTGTGTATCAGAGAGAGAGAGAGAGAGAGAGAGAGAATGCGCAAAGATGGCGATTGTCTCTGGTAGTTTTAGCACTCGGGATCCTGACCCATTCTGGCCCCTTTCTGGTGTCTGCACACTGCACTTCCCAGAAGTCCCATACCTGGCAGGCAGTGTTGCCTGTTCGGGGCACACAGCTTCTCCTCACTCTGAGGATTAATTGGCACCCTCACACATTTATCCTTTCCACATGCACAGACCAGCCCCTGTGACTGGTGACCCCAGGGGTGGCAGCCCTTACTGATGAGAACCTGTGGACCTGGGACAGGCTCAGAGAGCCCTGTTCTAGCAGGACAACTGTCTCAGGAGGGACACTGGAGTGAAGCGGGCCCCTGATTCTGCAGTCTGCCACGGTGTTTGCGCACAGCCAGCCAACCAAGGGAGGGCTGTGTCTGTCCCACACGCTGCTACCTTCTCTAAAGCTGCTCACTTTGTCTCTAACATGGGGCCCAGGCCTCCAGGAGCTGGGTCCAGAGGTACTGACCACTTATGGACCTCTTACCTCCCTGAGGGGTGAGGTGTGAGGCTGGTACCTGCTTGTGGGTATATCCCAAGTTGGCTGATGTTATGCCTTGTTCTCAGTGTCCATGCCAAAGGAACCAGGCTGTTATGGTTGATACATTGTGTCAACTTGAGAAGTTTAGAAGTTTAACTAGGAAACACAGTAGGGAGCCAGGATCCTTACTTTGTAAACATCCTCATCTCCTGAAAGAAGAGGGCACAGAGATTTTGCAAGTGCTATATGAGTGATGGGGGGAATGAGGAGAGGTGGCCTGTGTAACTATACGGAAGGAAAAGAGGCTTGCTTTCCTCCCTTTTTCTCTGGCTGCTTTTGTTGGTTGCTGCCTTGAAGTGTTGTCCCAGTGCCACGCCACCCTGCCTCGGAGCCAGCTGATTATGGACCAAAACCTCCACAGACCGTGAGCTAAATAAGCCTTTCCTTCCTTCATTTTGGGTGTCCCATATTTTGTCTCAGCAACAGGAGAAAAGTAACCAAGATACACGCCAAGCCTCACATTTGAAAATGCTGAGCTGGAAGTCATCCTTTGTCCTGCTGCGGGCAGTTTCCCAGGTCCCGGTCTCTCTCTGGTGTTGATGACTCACCCAGCCTGGGCGCTCTCTCCTGCTCAACCCCACAGCCTGCAAACTGCGCCGGGGCCTCCCGCCCTCAGGACATCACTTCTGAGCCTCCGACCATTGATGTTCCTCTGCTGTGTGTGCTCTCTTCCTTCAGCAAAGGCCTGAACTCTCCACTCGCCTGTCCCAGGTCCTGGGCCTTTCCAGGCCCTGAGTCCATCTGGGCCCCTCATGGCCAGATGGACTGCAGCTGTCTAGTTGCATAGGCTGAACCTCCCCTCCCTTCCTAGTGGCCACCACTGTCCAAGGCCTGCTCTTTCCTTGCTCTGCCTTGGGGCTTGGGAGGACAGGCTTTTCCCAGCAGCCACCCCTGATGCAGGCCCAGCTCCCAGGTGGCTTCAGTACTTTCTGTGCCAGGCAGGTAGGGCTGGTTGCTGTGCAGACATGCAGCTGCTATGACTCACCACAGCCCGGGCACCACTTGCTACCTCTTTCGAGGAGCTATGAAACACATTGGGGTGGGTCCAAGCTGTCAGGAGACATTCGCTCACCTCCCTGCCAGCCCAGGCCTCAGCAACCTTGCCCAGGTGGACAAAGGACCTCCTGAGCTAATGCATTAACCTCTAGGCCCATCTACCAGTCGGAAACGTGTCTTTTTCTTCATGAAAACTACAGTCCCACCATGTTCCTGAGAACCAAGGGCCATTCCTGCTGAGGGAACGCATCTTCCTTGGCATTCACAACGGAACTCACATCCATCAACAGCTGTGTGCCTGGCACTGTTCTAAATACAACAAAACTTTTGCTTTTGATCTTTCTTCCTAGGTAGGAGAGCAGCACAAAGTGAAAATTGAATGCCTTCACTTTGGGGGTTTTTTGATGCTGGAATTGAACCCAGGGCCTCACACAGACTAGCCAAGTGCTCTGTCACTGTATCTCCAGCTCACCGGACATTTACATCCGGCTGTTTAGACACAAGAACTAAATGTCAGGGAGGAGAAGAAGCTAACCTGGTTCTTGATCGGCATCACAGTGAACTACGGAGGCTGGGAGTGCAGCCAGGGGCAGAGTTCCTGATTAGCAGGCCTGAGGCCTGGGGTTCGAATCCCCAGTATGACCGTAAAGAGAGTGCAGACTAGTAACTTACTGGATCTGTAACAGGGAGCTAGAAACTGGACCTCCAATCCCCAAAAGCAATATGAAGCTTGGTATCTCTGCCCTCATTTCACATGTCTCCTTTATTACCTTAAAACTTTGGGTCAGATTCCTGCTCAGCTCTGCACATAAGCATATTAATCCCTGTTGGAGAGTCCATCTAAAAACTAGCAACATAAAGTCTGTTTGTTCTAAGTTTTCTATTGCCCCCTTTCAAGACTGAGGACACCAAAAAAAGAGTAACTAAGATAATTCTCAGGATTTGTACTGACATCCAGTTACCAGCCAGAGTTCACAATGTCCCTTCCAGACCCGCTGGAGCAGAGCCTCCGTCTGGATTCGTTGTCTTAAACCTGCAGCCACCTGGTCCAGGCACGGGAGAGCCTCCCAGAACAGGTCACCTGGTGAAGATACCACCGCACGATGAGGTCGCTGCCGAAGAAGCAGGAGCAGTCATTGCACAGAAACCAGAATATTCTCGCCAGCCACTCTCTGGACAGCTCCCAAAGCCACCTCACAGAACCAGTTCTGAGATAGCCATCAAGTAGACCACAGCCTGACCAAGGTCACCCCCGCCCCAGCTGTGCAAATCCCCAACTGCTGCTTTGTTTTCCTTTTCTATAAAAGGCCCAAATTCCTGTTAGTCCCTTACAAACAAACCTGGAACCTCTTTATCTGCCCTTCCCAGCAAGGCCTAACAATTAAAACTGCTTCCCTGTTCTTCCCCATTGTGTGGCTTCTTGACTGACATTTTGAGACCAGTGGCAGAGCCTGATCTGATGGGATCTTTCAAGCCGGGGCTTTTGCCCTAAAACTCCAGTAACAGCTCTGTGTCCTCTCACTTCAGTGCTGCTTCCGTGGGATGGAGCTGCCTCCTGGGAGCAGAGGATGCTACTTCTGTTTCAGAACAAAGGTTAATGCAGGAGAAGATTACCAATGACCCTGACGTGGCTTCGCCTTCATTAAGAACGGGAACAAGCCACGGAGAGAATCCTGATGAAAGCTGAGATAATGAATGTGGTCGGAAAGAGGCAAGAATCCAAGTAGAGCTAGATACAAAAGCGAAGTTAATGGCCTGAGCTAAAATGCTAACGGCAGCGAGTTAGGGGCCAGCCAGCATCACGCGAGTTTCCAGAGTGCTTCAGTGCATTGGTGGAGCCTGTTGGCTCCCCGCATTGTGGGAGCTTGAATGTACAGGGCGCAAACAGCTGACATGGGGTGCTTTCAGCAAGCTGCTTTTAGAAAAGAATATCCTTTTGGAGGGGAGGTGAATGTGGTCGCTGGCTTTCCCAGGCCCCTCTGCCGCTGATGTTGTATTTGAGATCACCAGATTGATTTGCTAATTATACAGGCCAGAGACTTTGTCTGGCAGAGAAAGTCAATAGGGGAGGGAGGGATTGTTCGGGTGGGAGGAAACAGAAAACAATGTCGATTTTGACCTCAAAGAAGTTTTGGGAACCAGATCCAGAGATGAACGCCTGGAAAGGAAAGGAGAGTGGCAGAGCTGGGAGAAAACTCCCACAGTCCCTTGTTTGGGAGACCCGATGGCACCCTGGCCCAAGAAGCAGTACTTCCATGGGTCCCTGTCAGTGCCCGGCCTGCAGCTGTTCTGCCTCGTTCTGGAGGTCTTTAAGGAGCAGCTTTCCAGAAAAGAGGCTTCCAGACCATGCAACGTGAAGCAGGTGCTGATGGACTGGTCAGTGGTTTTGAGGAAAGACCTGTAACTACCCAGGCATGAGTTAAGCCATGACTCTGGTGACCACAGGACCTCTGAGATGCAGCTGGCTCATGGAATCATTGGAGATTTCTAGCCAGAAATCAGGGACCAGTCCCGGGCTGAGTTTCTGCAGCCCTAGTGGGGAGGCCAGGTAGCAGTGGGAGATATTTGCTGGGCAGTTTTTACAGCTTTAGGAAGGAACCACTGTAACCCAGAGGCTGGCCGTAGATCCGAGGGGTGCGTATAACAAGGCGGAGGCTTTGGGATAGCGGGGTCCTCTAGCAGAGGCACCAGCAGCTTCCCTGCTGGTTAGGGTTAACAGTTGGTGACGCTCAGCTGTAAACAGGGCCTCATCGGCTCCAGTGATAGCTGCAGTGCGATTGAAGGGAAGATTTCAACAAAGTTCTCACCGGTCTCACCTGCAGCTGTTACCTGATTAATTTCCCATATCTCCTGCCCTTTCACTTTCTGGCCTTTATTACTAGATTTAGGACATCTTGGAATTCAGTTACTTTTTCAATCACTGGTATCTTGGAAAGAATCTAAAGAACTGAGTGACACTGCAAAAGTAAAATGTCTTCCAGTTCCATAAGATCCTGTGAGCAAGGCTTCTAAACTTCCATATGGAAAAAAATGAAAAAATGAGGATAGTATTCATGGTGACCCTGTGCCAGTCCAGGAATAATGTTTATTGATTATGTATGAACATACATTTAAAAATCCATCTCAATAAATACAATTTTTTTTTTTTTCTGGAGACAGAGTCTGTAATTCTGGCTGGCCTTGAACTCACTGTGTATCTTAGGCTGGCTTCAAACTTTTGGCAGTCCTCCTGCCTCAGCCTCCTGAGTGCTGGGATTACAGGGGTGCACCACCATGCCCGGCTTAGTAAATAGATTTTAACTGTTTATGTTTGAATTGTTATCAAATTTGTAGTGTTTGTATGTGGCTTTGATCACTGGCTCTCATAACTATAATGGCAACTCTGGTTGTGGCCAGAGTGACTTCAGTAGTACAAGTTAAAAATGTTAAAACTTGAAATTAAAAGTTTAAATTGTTTAAGCACCTGCCTGGCAAGTGCGGGGTTGTGAGTTGGATCCCCGGTACCAAAAAAAAAGTTTAAATTGAGCTGGGTGTGTGGTGCATCCCTGTAATCTCAGCACTCCGGGAGGCTGATGTAGGATGATCACAAGTTCAAACCCAGTGTGGGCAATTTAGCAAGACTCTGTCTTTAAATAAAAACTTAAAATGGAGGGGTAAACATCAGTAGAAAGACCCTCAGTTTAATCCCCAGTACAGTTACACACACACACACACACACACACACACACAAATAAGGCACAAAAACGAATTCTGTGCCAGATGTGGTGGCAAATGCCTGTAATCCCAGTACTTGGGAGGCTGAGGCAGGAGAATCACTTTGAGTTTGAGGCCGTCTGGACTATATAATGAATTCAAGGCCAGCCTGACCTACAAAACAAGTCCCTGTCTCAAGAAAAACAAACAAAAAAGAATTGCAGGTATATATTGATGGCTAAAGTGGAACATAAATAGAAGTTCAATAAGGAAAAGCATTACATCATATTTCAGACCAAAATCTGTCCATGTTTTCAAACGACAATAATGAGAGGGGTATGGGCAGCAGGTGCCCCCAGCCCAGAACAACCACACTTGAAAGGATGCCACTCTGTGGGTGCTTTTATCAGTCCCTCACTTGGGGTAACGGTGTAAACAGAAACGCCAAAACGGAATTCTAACAGTCTCTGCGAAGTGCAGCACCTGCAGAACCCTCGGACTCTCTAAAAACCCTTTGCAGCCACTTACAGCTATGATTAAAAACATTAAGCGTCTACTTCAAAGTGTGCGAAGAGACAGCAGTTTCACGTTTCTCTTGGGGGCAGTGAAGGAGAGTCTGAAGGTAGAAGTGAAAAGCAGCTGTAGCAAACAACAAGACGCCCATTCATGGTGCACTTTGCTTGAGGGACTCTGACCTACTTTCCAGCCTCTCACCTTGAGAGAACTGAGAAGAACCATTTTCTCTCCCCCTTTTCTAGTCTAAGCCCCCGCGAGTGTGAGAACTGAGGCGGTGGGAAGAAGAGGATGAAGGGGGAAGAGAGTGCGGCGCCCTGACTTGCTTTCTGGCCTGGCTGCAGCCAGTGCTTCCTTTGGGGATGATTTCTCGACTGCAGCTCATTGGATCACATCTTTCAATGTCCACCTGAAAGGCTCAGCCGAGCGGTGGGGGACCCACCTCTGTGATCCTGGCACCGAGGGGCTGATGCACGAGGAGGATCCCAAGTATGAGCTCGGCTAGGCAACCTAGCAAGACCTTGTCTCAGAGGAAAAGCTGGCTGGAGACACAACGCCTCGTGAAGGCCCTCAGTTGGACTCCCAGTGTTGCTAAATAAATAAATAGGAACAGTTGCCCCTAAAAAATTATGGTTGTGTGTATTTGTGTGCCCACGTGTACATGCGTGTGCTGGGGATTGAACCTGGAGAGCTGTATGACCGGTCTACATTCCCAGCCTTTTTATTTTTTATTGCCAAAACTGGCTTTGTGAAACTGAACTTGTGATCACCCTGCCTCAGCCTACTGAGAAGCTGGAATTTCAAGCATGCACCACCTTACCCAGTGGTTTTGTGCTCTTGACTGTCCCTCTAACTAACAACGTTTTTAGGCTCTTTGCCATTTTTAACTCCAATACCTTGTATTCTCTATCGCCTCTTGACCTACGCCTCTCTTGGAGAGGAGTGAATGGGATG
>PVJX010043372.1:0-13704 GCA_004027295.1 Dolichotis patagonum
TATATATATAATATATATATATATATATATATATATATATATATATTATATATATATTATATATTATATATTATATATATATAATATAAATATATAGTGCTTAGAGCAGGCATTGATGACATGCAAGGATCTGCTTCTTGAAGAAAGCTGAAGAAATGTGAATTTTCTTCACATGCAAAGGGAAAGGAAAAGGAAGTTGTAATCACAGAAAAATGAGGAAGGGGCCATCAGGGTAAGTATCTCCGATTTTGCCTTCCACTGTTATAATGTCCTGTAATATTTTCTAGGGCAAAACACTTTCAGCAATAACAAAATTTCTCATTCTAATTCTTCTGTACAAAAGAATAGGCAGAACAATCCATAGGAGATGACTGCAATATGCATACAGAAAAAGCTGAATAAATTTTTGCTGTATTAAAAGGGAGTGTTTATGTCGACCTGATGATTTAGAGATACAAAGGTACCCAATAAAAAAGATTACAAGGATATCTGAGCTGAATATGACTAAAATAAAACCCAAATTGCAGAACATTAATGCTGATAATACTACATTGCATCAAAAAGGAGACCTAACTGGAAAATAACACCTACCATAATTTTTCTGAATGCCTGTCATATAAGCCTCACATCAAAATTGAGCTTAAGTTGGTATAGTCAGCTAGAGAGAAACATTTAGTACATCTGTTTCAATATGCAATACATGTATTGAATTAAAAAACAATAACATAATCAATATTAAATACAATTATTAACATTGTATTTAAATATACATCAACACAAGTTGTAATTAAGAACTTGGAGATAACCAAGGGGGGACTATTGGATGAGTAGTAAATGCATATGTAAACAGATAGATTTGAGATTTATAGCAGAATGATGTATTGAAAGATAAACACAGTGTAAACAATGAATATACTTAATAATGAGCAGATGAGTTTGGATCTAATATGAATTTTTATATATCTATATCTCATGCTGTAATAAATGTACTTAATGCATTTATGAGAAGTAAAGAAAACATTTTCTAAATTTTGGAGATTGCATTATTTTTCTTCACATTTCCCTGAACCATCATTTTTTAAAAATTTTTTACTTAACAAGAAAAATAACCAAACCAAACAAAACAGAATAAAGGGTAGTAACAATACAAAATTTCAAGGAAAAAAGGAAAAGAACAACAACAACAAAATAAAAAACACTAAGAAATCATTACTTGATAAATCACATACTGACATCTTGGAAATAGTTATTCAAATTACAAAATTAAAACATGCAAAGTAGACATTCAAACAGTGAGACTGTTAACAGTTCTGCTCCATGATCTAACAAAAACAGTTATATGGTCATCCATTTTACACACAGTTAAAAATACATGGAATTATATCAAGTGGGTAAAACTAAACACAGCAAAACAGAACAAAGGAGATCACAAGAAAGCAATGTAAGAGACATAAATTTCAAAGCTAGACAATCAGAGATATTCATTCTCTATCATATTGACTCTTGTTTATTTCCAAGTAGTTGTCCATATCACCACATACAGGGAATTCACATGAAACAACATAGTACAGAACTGATCTCAACAAGATAAGGAAGGCATTTCCGGTCTTTAAGAAAAGACAATTGGGAAGCCAAAAATGGCTGTCATAGTGTCTCTCATTCTCTTCAAAACAGCTGTCAATATCTTCATGTGTGTTGAACTTAAAAAAAAAGAAAAACAAGCTAAAAGCACTTTGAAGAATGAATGATAGTATTGCTGGATTTCACATAATGACATTATGGAATCAGCACTGGGTAATGTAGTGTCTCTTTTTCTTCAAAGTACTTGCTCATTTCAACATGTGTTATATAGTTGGTTCTCATAAACTGTTTATAAGCTCTACACATTCATGAGTCTCTACATGTATATCTATCCTTTCTGTATTAGAGGGAAAAACAAAACAAAGCAAGGCAAAACAAAACAATTCCTAGAAAAGCATGAAGCGAAAAGGTCATATAAAACCACAATACAAGGTGATCTACAATGATTACCATGATGTCTCAGCAGTATATAACAACATTAATAAAAACAAAGTATTGGAGACATTATAAGACTTCAAAAGCAGGTAATAATCAAACCAGAGTGGGTATCTTAGTGAATCTTGTCATCTTCAGAGTAGTTGCCTATGCTCTTAGACTTGATACTATCAATCATAATAGATTTGAATAAAATCAGTCAATACAAAACAGCAATCTAACAAACCATATTCAAATAAGATCAGTCATAATAAGACAATATAAGTTATACAGGGATTCAGATTAAGTTGATAGGAAATTAAGGTTGATTACCATAATATGTCCTGCTATTTTGGGGATAGCTGACCATGCCCTCAAATCTAGTGTAAGTAGACAAACTGGAACAATATATAATCCATCTGAGCAGAGTGGTGAGAATAATGTAGATTTTAAATCTTGTTACCCTATTAACAATATCCTCTGCCTTCTTCTTTTAGACAGTTCATCTCCTTTCACTCCCATAGGGTGCACTGTTTATTTTGGGTCCCACTAACTCCCTCGGTTTTTAGATTGGGGGGAGCAACCTGCTATTTATCCTAATTGGTTCTGAACTTTCTGACTCCTGGGCTTGATCTCGAGTTGTATTCCTTTACCTATAAAAGTCTCAAGATTTTCCTTCTTTATATCTGAGTAGTTTTCTACTGCACAAAAGTATCCTGTCTTTTCAACCTATCTGTAGGTGCTGATTGAGTTGCCTCTATTTCTCTCTGGTTCCCTGTCAAATAGAGTATTGTTTTCTCATATTTGACTTTCTGTCCATAAACCCTCTTTCAGGTTAATTATGTTTCCTATACAGAGTCTCTCGATGGACCCTATCTCCTGATCTACTCTGCCTGTGTTTCTTTTTGTTAGTATATAAAGACCACCTATGTTAGAGATTACAGCCAATTTCTCTGCCTCATTTCTGCTATTCTATTTTTCTGCCACTGGTTGTCTATTTCTCTCTTTCATTCCACTGTCTGCCCTGTTCATTGAGGCCTCTGCCACTGTTCATGAAATCCTCATATTCTTTCCCTCTCTCCCTAGAATGTCCTTCAGTACTTTTTGTAAGGTTGGATTTGTGGTCACAAATTCTCCCAGTTCCTCTTTGTCATGGAAGCATGGAAGAGTTTTGCAGGATGCATCAATCCTGGCTGGAGGTTGTTTTCTTTCAGGGCTTGAATTATTTTGCCCCAAGCTCTTCTTGATTTGATGGTCTGTGTTGAGAAGTCTGCCATGATTTTAATGGGTTTTCCTTTATAGGAGATCTGTTTCTTTTCTCTGACAGCTTTAATGTTCTGTTTTTATATTGAATTTCTGGGATCTTGATTATTATGTGTCTGGGTATAACTCTGTTTTAGTTGTAGGTGGCTGGAGTTCTGTATGCTTCATAAATCTGCATATCATTTCCTTTTTGTATGCTTGGGAAGTTTTCCTTAATAATTTCTATGAATAGCCTTTGCAATTCCTTTGTTTTGACTCCTGCTTCTTCATTCACATGCTTTATTTTTAAGTGATAGATCTTCTTGTTATCTTCTACTCTTCCTATTTTTACTGCCTGTTCCCTTGTCATTTTTAGGAGATCTTCCCTTTCATGATCACACATTGCAAGCATGTCTTCAAGTTTTGATACTCTATCCTTAGTTTCTTTCAAGCAGTTTTGCCAGCTTTTAATGGATGTTTTATTTTCCTGGTAATCTATTTGAATCTGCTTCATGAATTCTAGGTTTTCTTTATATTGTTCATTGAATGTTTCTCTCCTTTTGTTTTCCTCCATTCTTCTGTCTGTGTCTTCTTGAGAGGTGCTTAGCCTTTCTTTTATTAATCTACTTATCTCTTGTTTAACTTAATTAATATTTCAGTTTTGATCTCATTTATGAGGTCCCAAAGATATCTCTTTATGTCTGCTGATGCTGTGTTTGATGTTGCATGTTTGCTGCCCTCAATCTCTTTTGTATTTACCTCTCTTGGATCAATATTCTCAGGTTTGGGGACTGGGGGAGTTTTCTTTTTTCTCTCTCTTGTCATGTTTTTGGTTCCTTCCATACAAGTGTACAGTGTAATTCCCAGTCCATTTTCTTGTTGGTCAGAGTTCTTCTGGAGCACACAGGCTAGGGGTTTCTGCCCTCTCCAGTCCACTATCAGAGACTGAAGTGCAGGAAGGGGCAGTATATCATGGCCTCTCCCCTCCAGGTCAGTCAACCTTTGCAGGATTTCACTGCATCTGTGCTCACCATGCTTAGGGAATTGGTTTGTGATGAACCACTGGGTCTCAGGCAAGGGGTGCTATCCAGGCCATGCAGATCCCACCAATCTGCCCCACAAGGGGAGCAACCAACTGAGGTCACTTCCTTAGTGAGTTAGGGACATCCTTCTTGAATCCAACATGTTATCCAGTTGGTCTCCCCTTTCCTGTGGGAGGGTCTTATTCCCAATACTCACTGCAGGTTGATGCTGGTCCCTCTATGGTTTAGTTCTCCATTGGGCTCTCTGACCTCCTACTTCAGCACGGCTGCAGCACAAATCCACATCACCTCTGGGAGATTTGCATGCAGGGCAGTTCAGCTCCACATTTGGGGTGCTCAAGCCAGTCGCATCGATGCTCAGGTTGATCTCGGGCACAAATTCAGGCAGTGAGAGTGCCGTGCTCACTGATCTTGGCTTCTCTAATGATAGCCCCAGGACTTCATAATCAAGTAGCTCATTTCCCTTCAGTTTCTTCCTGGGTTGAGAGAACCCATCTCCCTCTGTTTGGGTCTCTCCAGGGTGTTCTATTCTGGCATCTGAGCTGTCTCTCTCAGAGACGCTCTGTATCCTGCTACCTATCAGTCCCCCATCTTTTTCTCTACTGAACCATCATTCTTAACTATCATTATTTTGGTAACTACTTGAAAGTCTTCACTTAACCCTTGATTTAGTGGAAGCATTGTAAAGTCTAGCCAGCAAGTGGATATGATTTGGGTAAACTATTTATGAGTTGAACTAAGTGAAAGCTGTGTTGTCAATGCACTGTAAACAGGCTATATTTACAAGAAGTGGTCATTTAAGGATCTGGGTCCCTTCACTTCATGAAAAAAAGACTCTTTAAAAAATGGCCCTGGTTAAACAACACACACATGATGAAGGTTGAATTTAGAATCATACCTCTCACCATCCACTAAACTAAAATCAAAATGGATCAAAGGTTTTACCATCACAATAGAAATTAATGTTCTAGGAGATAAAATAGATAAAACTCTTAAATATGTATGCATAGGCCAAACTTTCCTCAATAAAAATTCAGCTGCACAAGAAATAATATCAAGAATCAAAGAATGGGACCACATTAATTTTAAAACCTATTGTATAGGAAAGCAATCCACCATTAGTGTGAAGAGACAACACACAGGTAGGAAAATAATATTTATCACCTTCTCACAAAAAGGACTATCATCTAGAAAATACTAAAAACTGAAAACTTAGAAAAATTAATTTTAGAAACACTGAAGTATACTTTGGTTGTCAGTAGTTAGTTTCACTTAACAATGGTGTAAGAGATCACTTAGTAGGATTTCCACATTTTTGGAGAAGTTAAAGTTTTTGTTTTTGCCATGAGCATAGTGTATTTTGACTTTAAAAAAATAAAGAAAGAAAAAAATTCCAGAAGAGGGAAATGTATGAAGAGAAAAGATCAGTGGTTTCTGAGAAATTGGAAGATGATAGCTAGTTAGTAGAGTGCTTTCCTTCGGGATAGCAAAAATTATGTAAACTTGACTGTACATATTGCTGTACAAGTTTGTCAATGTGCTAAAATCTACAAAGGCTTACAATTTAAGTTTGAAAATTGGGTAGTATACTAATTTTATTTAATAAAGCTTTTATTTGTAAAAAAAAAAAATAAGGAACTTCTGGGAGTATCAGAGTGGTGAACAGCAGAAAATCATCATCCATGGTGTAAAGATGCTGGAATGCAGCAAAGTGAGGAAGAGAAAAAAAATGGATGTATTTCTCCTGGACTCAGCTATGAAATGAAAGGAGAGTTAAATCCAGTTGGGAGAGTGAAGAGAGACTGCAATGCAGAAGAAGGAAGTAGCAAGTAGTACCTTCTTTCTGAACCCTGATTCACTGTATGAGAAAGGCATCTCACAGAAGCAGATGCACAGTGGCTACTGATAACCTCAGAGACCACACAGTGGGATGCAGCAATGGTTGTAAGAGACTAAAATGGCTGGTGAGTTATTCTGTTGCCCATGCACACTGGGAGAGGGTGTTGGTCATTAGTCATCTTGGAGAAGGGTCAACTGAGTTCAAGCCTCAGAGAAGCTGAAGACTGGGTTCATCTCATAGCTCCAAGTGTCAGGGTGAGGCAAAATCATGTTCAATATGGCAGGAGGTCAAGGAGCAAAAACAAACTGGTAGAAGGCACACAAAGTGTTGCCAACTGAACAAGTCAGTTTCCACCTTCAAATCCAGAAAACAGACTGAAATTCAGTGACATGGAACATGCAAGGTTACTGAAACTATCCACTAACCCACCATAAATCTACAGCTGACTTGACTGGTTTAATCAACATGAATCTGTGCTCTATCTAATGAGTCTTTCTATAAGGAACAGCAGAGATATACCCTGAATTAAACTTATTTTTGTCCTTCATTTTTTATTTTCTTGATCTTTTGTTTTCTTCATTGTCTGTTCCTATTTTTACATGAGTGTGAACACTGCTTCTACTTCTAATTATTATTATTATTATTTAGTCTATGTTTTTAAGATTTTACTTTTCTGCCTACTGTACTCAACAATTTTCCAATGTATGTGCAAACTTCCTTTGCATTTTACTCTTGCTTTTAATTACTTCACCTTCCATTTCTTTATTTTTCATACTAAGCACTTTTAAATTATCTCCCTTCATGGTGAAATCACCATATTGAGAGACTGTTTACTGTATACAATCTGGTTTGTTTTAGGTTTTGTTATATAAGAACTAATATAGTTTCCATGGTTAAGAGATGAAAAACAATAGCTCAGCTGGACATTTTTTGGACTTTATTTGATGTTATTTTATTGCTGATTGTACCAGTTTAGCCAAGGTGACATATATTTGTTCCAAAATATTGTTCTCAGTATGCCAAGGATGACACAGTCTATGGACCATAGGCAACAATACAGATCCTTTATGCCAATGCCAAAGAATCAAGGATTATCCCAAACTGGAAGCAAATTTTCATCTCTAGCAAATTGAAGAGATGAGATCATGCAACTAACTCAAAGCCCAAAAATGAGCAACAGCTGGAAGATTTCTCTGATGGTTGTTTGTTTCCAAAGTTTCTCAGTAGTATCAATAAAGCTACTTATCAAAAACAATTTACAAGCATCAATGCAGGAATTAAACTACAAACCCATGAGTCAAACAAAAAATAATAAATAATAAGACATGTTTAGAAGTTGCAAACCCAAACATCTACTTTGCCAAAGGCACACCTGGGATACAGTGTGGTGTAACAATTCAAACTGTACCCACTTGGATTCCTACAAGTGGTGAAAATAACAGTGAAAATAACAAAAAACATCAATGAGGCTCCAGGAAAAACCAAATCAAATAAGTTTTTATATCACTGCAGAGATAGTGACCATGCTGAAAGACATGGGTAATGATTATAGAGAAGAGATTTTTAAAAATAGTTTAGAAAATGAAGGAAGATGTGAGTGCTGATTACAAAGTGGGGACAGACAGACCCAAGCATCTCTCACTGAGTCAGCAACATTTATAGAATATAGAGGGAGAGAATAAGGCATCATCAGAAAGCAATACCTGCCTGGAAACCATATCATTTTCATTGTTTAGTTGGCTTTGGCTGGGTTCTCTTTTTTTCTGTTTGATTATTTTAAATCTGATGGCATGAGCAGATATTTAAAAAATAGCAAGACATTACTGTAGCCATTTTGGCTTTACTGTAAGCTTATTTTGAAGTCCTTTATTGCATTCATTGTTTTCTTTTTATTGTTTTTATTCTATTCTGTTTGATTTTTACTATGTCCAAAGGTTTCTTCCACTCTTTTGAAGAAAACAAAAGCATTATCCTAACTACTATTGATTTTGTAAAGTTTTGAAGTCCTGTATCACTTATACTGGTTTATTTTGATTGCTTTTAGTCTATTTTATTGTCCTCAATTTTATCCTCTTTAAAATAAAAGAAAAGAAAAAGAAAAAAATGTAACAATTCCTGAATGCCAAATGTAGGAAAGAAATGAAGTCAGTGGAATGGATTCAAACAGATTTAATCCATAAAATTAAAAATTCTATTGAAAATATACCATTGAGAATGAGCCAATATGAGGACAGAATATCCAGAAGATAGAGTTTCAGTTATTGGTCTTGAAAACAAAATACTCTTAAAAATATCAAAGTACTAGGAAAAATCAATCTCAACAGCAGAAAAATAATGTAAAGAATAACAGCACAAGATAGGCTGGAGTCAATGAAATAGCAGCTTAAAGGACATAAAAACATGTTCTTAGAAGTAATAACAGAAAACTTCTCAAACACAAAAAAAAGAATATGACACATAAAATGAGGAATATAGAATTCAAATTAGGTATGGTCAAAAGAAATATTTATGTGAATACATATAATACTAATGATAGCAGAAAACCAACATAAGAACAGAATATTAAAAGATGTTAGAAAACTAAACACATCACTATAAAGCAAAGCGTATGAAAATTACAGCAGTCTTTTCAACAACATCGCTAAGTCAAGGATAGCTTGCTAAATAAAACAACCTCAAATCCAGAATATTGTGCCCATAAAAACTATCTTTCAAAGTTTCTTGAGAAATAAGATAGTTTGATAAAAAAGAACAGCTGAAAAAATTCATGACCACAAAACCAGTACTCCAAAATATTCTGGCTGCTTCTACAAAGAGATAATGAGGACTACAACTCCAGGACAACAAAAAGAGTGAATACAAAGCCAAGGAAAGTAATAAAACAGAGGGAGAAAAAACAGAGAACAACAATAGGTTATTAAGATGGCAATGATAAATCAATACATATCAGTTAAACCCATCATTGTATACTGTATCTACTGACCAATCAAAAGAAACAAACTGGTAGACTAGAGCAAGAAGAAAGATCCAAGAATATGCTACATACAAGAAACACATTTCATTCAAAATAAATTTATTGAAAAAAAAAGCAAAGGATGGAAAAATATACACCATGGGACAGGAGCTAGGAAAAAAGCATAGTAACCATACTGTTTGCATGCAAAGTGGATGTTAAAGCAGGACTGATCAAGAGGCAAAGTTCATTAAATCCTTTTAAAAGGACAATTTAAGAGGAAAAAATTTACTTATATATGCATATTTTTGTCTTACTATCCAGTTACAGGCAATCATTCACTACAACAAAAATAGAAACAAGAAGATATGCAAAGCTCTTGTTGAAAAGTTCTTTCATCTAGTAATAGAGCAGGTTACAAGGTTTCAGGAAGGAAACAAGTGAGAAAAAAAATGAAAGTTTATGAATCAAATACATATTTCATAGAAATATGTGGTATCTTTTAAGGAATATGTGTTGTTTAGTCTTCCACAGGATAACAATCTTGTCTTACTGGTGTGCTAAAAACTTCAGTAACATTTCCCCCAAGTACACAGTGCAGTCAAACAGAACAAGGAGAGGGCCCACCTCTGTCTGCCAGGTGCCACCACCAGAAGCCCCTTTTCCCCACATGCCCAGCACAGGCTGAGAGAACCAGGAAAAGACCCACCTCTGCCCACCATGTGCCACCACCAAAAGGCCATGTCCTACAGGTGGCCAGTGTGGGCAGAAAGAACCAGTGGATCCACCTTCACCTTCATGGAGCTGCCACTGGAAGACTCCTTCCTGCAGGCAGCCAGCAGGAGCAGGCACACACAGCCAGGCAAGCCCTGTGCATCCATAGGCCACCATTTGAGGCCCTTTTTTCCCTCAGACAGCCATCATCCACTAGCAGAATCAGACAAAAATGCCCTTGTGTGTCTGCCCCATTGTGGGTGTCTCAGTGTAAACACACAGGCTGAGACAAGCAGCCCCACCTACATGTACCACTGATAATCAGCAAAGCCCCAGTGTAGCTGCATAGCTCTGGAGAAGCCTGCTCCACACCCTACTACCTCCCTGTAAATCTGGAATTAGAGGAACCCAGATGCCTGTCCCATCTCCCTACACTGCTTAGGGGCAGCTAATGTGGGAAGTGCTTGGGAACCCAAAACCAGCTTGTTGGGAAGAACCCAGGAGAATGTCAAGATGAAGGAGCAAAAGACAAACTCAGACCTCTATCCCACACAGAATAAGTCTGGGAGATACAGTCATGGAAGAAAACAGAAATCACACACCTGAAATCTCTGAGAGGATGGCAACATCTCCAGGAAATTGTAAAAGCAGTCAAATCAGAAATAATGTCTAAGGTAAAAGAAGAAATCACAAACATACTGAAAGAGTTGTTCAGCAGGTCTAAAGAAGACATGGACAAAAAAGAGGAGCATAGGAACATGATGGAAACCTTGAATGAATGTAGAAAGTAATTACAATGCATGAACTAGATTCAATGAGAAATCCAGGAAATTAAAAATTCAATCAAAAGCTGACAAAACCACTTGAAAGAGACTGAAGATAGACTTTCAAACTTGAAGATAGGATTGCAGCTAGTGACCATGAAAGGAAAGATCTCTTAAAAATAACACACAATCAGGAAACAGCAACTCAACAGCTGCAAGATGATGCAAAGAAGCATAATTTAAGAGTGATAGGTTCAGGTGAAGAAGCAGGGATCAACACAAATGAAATTAAAAGGATATTCACATGGATCAGCATGCAGATAAGTGAGGCATATAGGACTCCAACTAGCCATAACCAAAGTAAATCTACATCCAGACATATAACAATCAAGATTCCAGAAAGTCAGCACAAGAATAGAATATTAAAAGCTGTTAAAAAGATAGACCATCTATAAAGGAAACCAATCAGAATCACAGCAGACTTACCAACACAAACCATCAAGTCAAGAAGGGTTTGGAGTGAAGTGTTTCAAACCCTAAAATAAAACAACTTCGAACCCAGATTGATCTATGCTGCAAAACTATTTTTCAAAATTGATGGAAATATAAGATATTTCCACAATAAAGAACAACTGAAAGAATTCATGACGACCAAACCAACCCTACAGACAGTGCTAAAGGATATTCTAGAGAGAGATAAAGCTGACCATTATTCCAGGAACAGTAGCAGAGGAGGGTCACCAAACAAGACAGGTGATTGAATGAAAGGAAATGTGGGAAGCCAACAACAGGAGGATATGATTGCAGAGACAAACCAATGTATGCTGGTTGTAACCATTAATGTAGATGGCCACAGGTCAGCAATAAAAAGAAACACAGGGAGAGTGGATCAAGAAACCAGGTCCATCGACATACTATATACAAGAAACACATCTAACTGGAAAAGAAATTCATAGACTGAAAATCAGAGAGAAAACAATTGTTCCATGTGACAGGAGACCAAAAAAATAAAATATAAAAAATAAAAAAGCAAGAGTAACTTGCCCATCAACCTCAGAATGGATAAGAAAGATATGGTATTTTCATGCAGTGGAAAGCTATCCAGCTATAAAGTAGCATAATCTCAAGGCTCCTGTAGGTAAATGGATGCAACCGGAGATCATGCTCATGGCAGTTCAAACTTATACTTGTGAACCTTAACATAAGAAACAGAAGAAGTTAATGGGATCCAAAAGCAAAATAGTTAATGTAAGAAAAAAGGGGAGGAAATACCTGGGAGGAAAAAGTGGAAACTACTGTCAATTTCCTATTGTCTTATATTGAACTCTTGCATTGTTTACAAAATTTTGTTAGGTTTGGCTTTGTTCTGTCTTATTTTGTTAGATTTGATGATGTCAGATGTTAGGGCCAGCTGCTTTGAATATAATGGGATATATTATGGTGATCATGGTTTCCTATTATATTGCTTTGAAGTGTTCTAATGCTTTCATTAATTGATTTGATTGGTTTTATTGTTTTGTTTGATTTTATTATGTGTGATAGTATAAATACCTATTTTGAAGAAAACAAGACATTATATAGCCTTTGCTGATTTACTATCATCTTGTTTTGAAGTCCTACCATGCTTTTGTTCTTCTGTTTTGACTGGTTCTATACTGTTGTGGTTTATTTGACTTTATTATGTGTGATAGTATAGACAAATTTTTTGAGGAAAATGAGATATTAGAGTAGCCATTGTTTGTTTCCCATTATTTGGTTTTGAAGTTCTTTAATGCTTTCATTCTTTTGAATGATTTTATAGTATTTTGTTATTTTTGATATTATTGTGTATGAAGGTATGCTCAAGTATGCTGAAGAAAAGAGACATTATAGTAGCTACTGTTGATGACCAATTGTCTTGTAAAGTGCGGTGTTGCTTGTATTGCTCTTCTCTGATTGGATTTGTTCTGTTCTCTTTTGTTTTATTCTCTTTAAATTAAAAATGTTGAAAAAAAATCTTCATTAAATAGACCATGCCTTCTATTTGCCTTAAATTATAGGTTATGTTTCTACAGGTGATCCTCAACTTCTGGTAACCAGAAAATGTGTTTCTTTTAAATTTCAAAAAATACTGCTTAATCCCATTTGCCAGGTCATGTTAAGAATTTTCTATATCTTTCCTCTATAATTTTTCATTTTTCTATATCACCAAATTTTCTTTGATTATCATCACTTCAACAAAGTCTCTTTTTATTCACATGAAATAAAAGTCGTGTTTTTTTTGTAGGAGATGAACTCCATTTATAATGAAGTTTCTCCCCCTTACTTCATTTTTTAATTAAATTTGTCTTGCTATGCTTACATAATGTCTCCATTTGATATTTTTGACATACACAGAAAGCAGTGAAATACAATTCATTTGAGTAGAAAATGTTTCTAAAAATACAACAAAATACACTTTTCTCCTTTCTACATACTGATATTGTGGTAGCAGGCAACTATAGGGAGCACGGAGGATGAAAAAGTTACCTGGATATGAGATTTCATTTAATCTACTGACAGGTTTAGATGGGATATTTCTCCATTAAGAACAAACAACCATTAGGGGTACACCAAGAGAAGGAAAAGCCCCAAGCTGAAAGCTCTCTGGTTTTATTTAGACTATAAGTACAAGAGAAAAAAGCAGGAGAAAAATAGTTTGGGCCAGGACCTGTCTCAAAGTTTATCATATTTTCTTAGGGCTTTGGAAAGGCATGTCCAGGAAAAAGCTCTTTACAAATATAAACTTCTTGTTCTTTAATCGTTTGCCTCTCACAAGGCTGTACAATTTTTGCCCCTTAGTTTAAGCATTCATCCCTCACATAGCCCATGTGTTTTTTGCCCCATTGTTTATGCATTCTCAAAATGCTTGCATAAATTTGCCTCACTGTTTAATTATTTGTACGGTTTTGCTCCATATTTGAACCATTTACACCTCATGGAGCCTGTGTGCTTTTACCGTGCAGTTTAGTCATTCAGTTTAATCATTCACCGATGGCCAGGGCCCCCAAAGAAGTTTCAGTAAGACTCATTTATTTAATATTGACAATAAAATATATGCCAACACAAATTGAATTATTACAGGAATGCTAAAATTTGAATCACACATTCTTCAATCAAGATTGAAATATGTAG